>CM053268.1:26173580-26328100 GCA_028583415.1 Protea cynaroides
AGGAGGATCACGTCGATTTTCCATTGTCCTCACAACACTATTCACTATAAATATGGTAAATCCTGAAGTTTTCAGGTAGACAATATTTACTACTCATTTACTCCTAAAGATTCACGCTCTGACACTTGGGATGGAAAATCTCACTTCACCCCACACTTTTCTATAATATCTTCGTGGGCTCGACACCGAGCCCATTGACTATTCACAAAGCCCTAACTTTGGCATCGGAGTAGACCCGGGGCATCCAGCCCGCCTCCCCCCTTTTGCCTTTCCTTGTCTTGCAGGTCTAATCAACTTGGAGGACCCACAGGACAGATCTGGGCCGAAACAGGCCTAACTAGGCCAGGTTGGCCCTGAATGAACCTAACTCAATTCAATCCAACCTAGTTTAGAGTATGATGTAATTATATCAAATTACTTATTATAAATTTATATTATTATATATAATTGCATATATTTTTATAAAAGGGAAAATAGGGTCAACTTCAAACCGATGTCTCAATCCAGACCAAATCCAACTCAACTCCAGGCTTGAAATTCTCAACCCTGACCCAACCCAACCCATAGGCCTAAAAAAAAAAAAAAAAAAAAAAAAACCCCAGCCTAATCCATGTTAGTATCTCTCTCTAGCTAAAATTAAGGACAGACAACCCAAGAAGAGATCATTAGGATATGCCAATCTTCTCTATAGTAAAGCTTCCATGTAAAGGTTGTAGATAGGGTTTTCCCAAGAAGGGAAGTTATCAATTTCTTCCATTTATATGTGACGAAGATTGGTCTATTTCAACAGTGGGTTAAAAGGTGATGCCATGACCGTCAGGTCTTCCCCTTCCCCCTCTCCCCCACCCCCTCCGGTGGTGGTGGCTGGTGGTGGCCTCCCCCTCTCTCCTCATTCCCCCTGCCTTCACCTCATTGCCTCCCCAATCTTTCCCTTTAGTGAATCAGTCTACTCTCTTAGGTGAGGTCCCTCCTCCCCTTGATGATTTCCCCCCTCTGGCTGGTGCTCAGGTGACCCCTTCTGTGTCTGCTTCCGTTGCAATTCCGACCAAACCGTGGAATATGCACTTCGCCCCCTCTTCGAATAAACCTATATTGTGACCTTCCCTTCGTTACATCCCTCCTAAGTTGGCGAATGGCAAAAGAATAGGGAAGTGTCTGTCTGGATCAGTTGATGAAGAACTCGTGGAGTAGAGCACCACGCTTGTTGGTTTCTTTCTTGGACAATGTCCAAGCTTCCCCTATGCCAAGGGAGCTTTGGAGAAATAGTGGCGATGCAAAGGCTTGGTCGAATTTTTCCTCCTGCTTCATGGTGGAATGGCCTTCATATTTTCATGTGATGAGGATAAGGATCGTATCTTCGACCAAGGTGTTTAGTATGTAGGGGGACGAACAATGTTCATAAGAAGCTGGGATAGAAGTGTGCACTCTGGAATCTTCAGTCTCAAGGATATTCCCTTATGGGTGTCTCTGCCTAATCTCCCACTTCATTTGTGGGGAAGTGAGGCTCTGAGCTCTGTGTGCTTGATTTTGGGTGTTTCGTTGTATGCCGATGAAACTACCGTAAGCAAATCTCGTTTGGCCTTCGCTAGGGTGTTTGTTCAGTTCAACAGTGCTTCTCCTCTAAAGGATGCTATTCTTATTGAATATGATATTGGGGAAATGTTTATCCAACCAGTCAAGTATGACTGGAAACCACCTCACTGTTTGGATTGCTACATTTTCGGCCATTTGAAAAAGGATTGCCCCTCCCCTCGTGCTGCTCCTGCTCTTCTTGAGGATATTCCTAACGTCCACATTGATCACCCTCCTCATGCTGATCCTGGATCTGATTCTCAGGCTACTCAATCCATCCCTCAATCTGGGTTCCAGGTTGGCAAGCTCTCCGGCCGTCGGAGATCAAGGCTTAGTAGGAAGCAAGCTGCTAGGGTTGCTGCTCTCATATCACAAGCTAGGACTGATGAGGCTCAACCTTCTGCTCAATCTGGCACCCAAAAGCAATCTGTTGGCCATACTATTGAGGTGTCCAGTGTGGGATCGATGTTGGCTGATGCTGGAGGCTCACAGACTCTCTCCTCTACTCTGCCTAGGCTTGGTCAGTCCCCTTCTGATGCTTTTATAGCTATTTCCCCTGGCTCCATAGCCGTTATTCCCCATCTTAGGATAGCCTGCTCCTCTGCTCCTTCTTCTGTTTTCACCAACTCATCCTCGACTGTCGTGAATCCTATACCTACCTCCCCCTCACTTACCAACCCCTCTTTGGAGACGCTCTCTTTTGCTTTGAGCGCCTCTATCAACTGTGATGCCCCTCCTCAATCTTTGATCCTGTGTAGCCCGAATCTTTTTGAGGTGCTCTCCTGCCCTCCGTTGGATGCCCCTCCCCCTAATCCTTTGGTTATTCCCCTTTCCTCCTTGCCCCGTGGCATTGAGAACAAAATCTCCACCCCTCTTGTGGCCACCTCATTAACCTCTTCACTTGCCCCCCTTTTCGTTGGACCGGGGACCACCTACTCCCCCTCTTTTCCCGGTTCAGCCATCTTAGTTGACCAGCCTAGGCTTCCCCCTCTGAACTTGTCGAGGTCCTCTACGGGCCTTCCACCTCTGGCCCCTACTGAACTTTCTCTTCGTCCCTCGATCTCTGTCCGCACCAAGTCCTCCCCCCATATTGTTTCCATGGCTGCCTTGTGATCTGTTCTTGCTTCGGTTGGGAAGGATCTACCTCCTATTCTAGAAAATTGCCATGATATTCCGATTGGAGAGATAGGGGAGGACCCTCCCTCTCCCTCTAATCCATGGTATCTTCAGGTTAAAGAAATGCTAAATGGTGAAGGTCAACAAGAAGCTCTATCGAAGGAAAACTTTAATGCGACCAGGAAGGGACACTTGCCGGGTAAGTCCCTTTAACCCTCTTGTTGTCATTATGAGTTCATTTCAATTTTTGTGCTACAATGTGAGAGGTGGGAATAATAGTGTCAAGAAGAGCATGATTAGAAGATTGTGCAAAGGGAAAAATATTGTTTTTGCTATCATTTTAGAGTCCAAGTTCATTGCTGAAAAGGTGGAGGCTTCGGGCAAGTGCATTAATAAATCTTGGAATTGGGAGCACAATGGTGCCCCTGGGCAGTCGGCCAGAATTGTTGTCGGTTGGGATCCTAAGGCCATTCAAATTGCAATAGTGCAGAAATCAGATTAAGTGGTGCATTTCAGGGTTACAGTGTTAAGGTCTCAAATCAACTATATCTGTTCTGGTGTATATGGGAAGAATGATGGTAGAGACAGATGTCTCCGTGGGAGAATTTGAATTCATTCTCTGCCTCTGTCAGGGATCCTTGGATTGTTTCGGGTAACTTTAATTGTATCAGATCCTCGTCTAAGAAATGGGGTGGCAGGCCTCCTCATGAGCAACACATGAATGAATTTAATAACTTTATTGATAGCTGCGACCTCTCTGATTTAAGATGGAATGGCCAATGGTACACTTGGTCCAACAATCAAGCATCTAAGAGAATAATTAGATGTAAACATGACAGAGTGATGGTCAACAGTGAATGGAATACCAGTTTTGAAGGAGCAGAGGTTTCTTTCAAGCTGCCCATGCTCTCCGATCACTACTCTATGGTTGTCAAAATCTTAGATATTCCAGACTGCGGTTTCAAACCTTTTAAGTTTTTTAACTCTTGGGTTGATCACCCAGATTTTGACAGGATTATTTCTGAGGCTTGGTCTACCCCGGTGAGAGAAACTATGGACCCTCTATCCTCCTTAGCCGTTAGACTCAAAAATGTAAAAATTAGGCTGAAAGACTGGAATAGAAGGGTCTTTAGCAATGTCATTGATGTTGTCTTCGAAGCCGAAAGGAACTTGGAAGGAATCCAGCACCAATTGAGCATCGACCCTTATAATCCGACCCTTGTGGAAGAGGATTATAGTGCTTAAAGCGGTCTCTCTAAAGCTTTAAAGGTGGAGGAAGAATTTCTTTGTCAAAAGTCCAGAATTCAATGGTTACAGTTGGGAGACAATAATAACAAATTCTTCTTCCATTCCATCAAAAGCAACCGTTAAGATTTCGTATTTCTTCCATCATCACATCCTCTAATCGGGTTACTGATATCCTTGATGAAATCAAAGATGAAGCTGTGGAACACTTTTCGAATTTATTTGGAAAGCATGCTTTTGATGATCCCCCTGACATTTCAGATATTCAGTTTTCTCAGGTGCTCAATAGGACCCTTTCTGATTCTCTCATCGCCCCTGTGTCAGATGTGGAAATTAAGTCTACTCTTTTCTCCTTTAAAGATTGTAAGGCTCCAGGGCTGGATGGGTTCAATGCCTTCTTTTTCAAGCGTTCTTGATCTATCATTGGAAGAGCGATAACTGATGCCATCCGTTGGTTCTTTCAGAATTCTTATATGACAAGATCAATCAACTCTACCTTTATATGCTTGATTCCAAAAAGATAACCCCAATGCATTCAAAGACTTCAGACCTATTGCTCTATGCAATATTCTCTACAAAGTGATTACAAAAATTACGGCGAACAGACTTAAGCCTTGCTTACCTTCCCTGGTTTCTAAGAACCAGTCGGCCTTCATCTCTGGTAGGTTGATTGTTAACTATTCCTTGTGGCTCATGAGCTGGTGCACGGCACTGAAAGAAAAAAGTGTACATCCATTGCTGTTCTTAAAGTTGACCTACAGAAAGCGTACGATTCCATCGGTAGAGCGTTCATTGAATTAGTCTTAGAGAAAATGGGATTCCCTTAAATTTTCATTCAGTGGGTCAGTGTCTGTATGAGGTCTGCTATGTTCTCCATCTTGGTGAATGGTTCTCCAGCCGGCTATTTTAGAACATGAAAAGGAATTAGGCAAGGAGACCCCATATCTCCCTACCTTTTTCCCTTAGCTATGGAAGCTTTTTCGGCCCTTATGAGGAAAGCCACAGTCCAGTGAAAGATTGCTCTCTCCATTAAGTGCAAACCTCTGGGTTTATCGCATTTACTTTATGCCGATGATCTCCTTATCATGGTTAAAGCAAAGGAGGATTCCATAAAAGAATGTAAGAAAGTTCTGGACCATTTTGCCTTGGTTTCTGGTCTTTCCCCTCACATTAAAAAATCCTCTATTTTTGTTTTTTTTGGGTGGGGGGTGTCCCCTCTTGTGGCCTTGACTCTTGCCTCCTTCAGTTCCCTCTTGAGAATCTGCCAATCAAATATCTTGAGGTGCCTTTAATTGCAGGCAGACTTTCCTATCATGATTGTACGCCTCTTATGGATAGTGCTAAAAGAAGATTAGAGGGATAGAAAGGGAGATTCTTCTCCTATGCAGGTCAGCTGCAACTTATTTCCTTGGTTCTTCGAGCAGGATATATTTTCTAGTCTGGAATTTTTGGGCTCCCTTCCAAACTCACTAAATCTCTGGAATCGATGTTTGCTCAATTCCTATGGGCGGGGCCTGATGCGTCTTCTAAACTCTACTTTGTCAGTTGGAAGAAGGTTTGTCGCCCAAAGTCTGAAGGGGGGGGGCTGGGATTAAGGAGAGTCAAGGACATGAATAAGGCCGATATATCTAAATTGGCTTGGTTCATTGCTTCCCGAAGAGATAGCCTTTGGGTGGATTGGGTTATAGCTTCTTATCTTAAGGCAAACTCATTATGGACTGCTAAATCAGTTTCTGCTTGCTCATGGGTTTGGTGTTCTATCCTCAAATTCCGACCTCTCATTTCTAATAAGATCAAAAGCAATTTGGGTAATGGTGAGACAACAAAATTCTGACTTGATAATTGGCATCCCCTCGGGGTTTTGGAGTTGATATTTGGCACTGACCTCATTGAAATGATTGGGCGATGTAGACTCGCGTCGGTCCAATCTATGGTTGACTCAAGTCAGTGGGTTCGATGCAGGCCAGTTCTTCCTCCCCATGCGTATGTGGCTTGGAATTCAATTACCTCTGTCCCCTGCCCGATAAGTCCCTCCCAGGATATTGTCCAATGGTTGGACCCTTCTGCTTCTCATTTCTCGACCACCAAAGCTTGGGACTCTATTAGAGTTGTTGGTAGCCAGGTTAGGTGGGCTAGAGCTATCTGGTTCCCCATGAACATTCCTTCATTGCTTGGAGATGTTTGCTTGACTCGCTTGCCACTGCAGATCAGCTGAGGAAAAGATGCATTACAGTGTTGGATGCTTGTGTGTTCTGCTGCGCTGGTAAGGATTGTAGGGACCACATCTTCTGGGAGTGTGACTACACCTTCTTTGTTTGGAAATGCATTCTTGCTCTATGTCATCACTCTCACTATCCAGACAAGAAGGTAGAGAAAAAAGCGAAATGGGTTGCAAAAATCTTCTCCAAAAGCAAGACCATTGGAATGGTGAGAAAAATTGCCTTTTCTGCTACCATCTACCATATATGGAGAGAACGAAACAACAGAATCTTCAAGAACACATCTGCCCCCAGGGAGGTGTTGGTTCGAAGAATTAGAGACAAATCAAGCTTAAGATTATTTCCATAAAGTTTGAAAGGCCATCCTCTAACTGTTTCTCCCATCTCATTCAAAGATGGGATCTTGATGTTATATAAATATTTTGTAGCCGGAAGTAGGAGGTTGTTCCTCTTCCTCAGTGTTTGGCCTTGTTAGTCTTGTCCCTTATTTTTGTTTGGTCTCTGAGGTATTTTTCAGGTGACTTGTTTGTGTTCTCTTCCTCTTTGGGTTACCCATAAATCATCTACTTACCCAAAAAAAAAAAAGGAAAAAAGATTGGTCTATTTATAATGTAATTCCCCCAAAAACTATGTCAAATTCGATCTACTACCCAATGGTTTCCAGATATTCTAACCGGCCCCATTTAACTGACGGAATGGACTGAACATATGAGTAGACATTTTTTCCCTTTCTATTTCAAACTTTAAAACATTAAAATGAGATAAAGTTACTAATTTGTCCTTTCTTTAAAACATTAAAATGAAACTTTAAAACACTAAAATAAAACATTGAGTTATGGGAATAGTTAAGAATTTCGGCCGGAATATTTTGGATTTTAGCTAACCCGAAACAATACTGGGTATCGACCATAATTTCAAATTTCGGCCGAAATTTCTGATTTCGGCCGAAATTTCTGATTACGGCCGAAATGTTTTGATTTTTGGTCTATACGAAACGAGATGTGCTCTTAGTACCAAAAATACAAAAATTCGACTAAAATTTCAGTTTCAACCATATTTTCGGTTGAAAAATATGGTTGAAACTCGGTGACATGCTTTGGGTAAAATAAGATGTGAAACTCATCTCTAGAAAATGATTTCACTGGATATAGACCATGATGAGATTTACAGGGAGGATACACGTTCTATAGCTCTCCTCTGCCTTCTTGTCCTCTGCTTCATCGCTGCATAGTCTATCTCTTCTACTTCCCTCTACTACGACGAGCAGGAATCTCTATATCAAGTGTTGGATTCAATCAACTCCGGCATCGATTGGCGATCTCTCTTCCCTGACGACTTCTGCAACTCAGCTCCTCATGGCATCGTCTGTGACTATTTCTCAGACGAAAATGGTACCATTACACCTCACATCACAGAGCTCAACTTCGGTTACGTTTCAGATTTCTCTCCTAACCCTCCTTACACTTTTAATTCCATGTTTTCCCCTCGACTCTCCTCCTTCATCTATCTCCGCAAGCTTTTCTTCTACAGATGTTTCACAGAAACCAAGGTTTCTTTCCCTGGGTTCCTCTCAACCTTGGGTTCTACCTTAGAAGAACTTGTGTTCATCGAAAATCCATCTATGGTCGGGACTCTGACTGGAAAGCTCGGCAATTTCAGGCATCTCAGGAGGTTTATTCTCACCAGAACTAACGTTTCTGGAGAAATCATGAATTCAGCTCCTCAACCCAAGTTTCTTTCCCTGGGTTCCTCTCAACCTTGGGTTCTACCTTAGAAGAACTTGTGTTCATCGAAAATCCATCTATGGTCGGGACTCTGACTGGAAAGCTCGGCAATTTCAGGCATCTCAGGAGGTTTATTCTCACCGGAACTAGCGTTTCTGGAGAAATCGTGAATTCTGCTCCTCTGGTTTTTCAACAAAAATTGCAGGGAACACCTTCAGCAATGACAGATACTCATCTGTCGGTCAAGCAATCGTGAATTCAGCTGCCAATGACACTTCCACCAAGTACCGATTTCCTTCTACGATCACATCTAGGTATTCATAATCTCCAGTTAGAAATCGCCCAATTTTCTCCCATTTCGATTAGAGACCTGCATCAAGACCTCTCTGGCTTAATCGACTCATCAACGGACGTTTCAGACTCAGTAACGAATCCGTTCCGAGAGATTTGAGCTATTCTCAGGTACAAAACAAGTGCTTCTTCATCTTCCTTCAAACAAAATCATTCTCTGCAACTCACCGCCGTTGGTTTTAGGTAAATGTGTTTTTTAGTTTGGGGGCATTACGGTCTTTTATCTTTGGAATAAAGGCAACATTGTCTTAATATTTGCAACTAACGGAACTCTACTAACGGGTGGGGTCTCTTTGACTAACGGTGGAAAAATTTTGGGAGGTAGATGAGACATTTGAAAACTTTTTGGGTGGTAGATGAGACTTTTGAAATTGTTAGGGGTTAGATCGAATTTGACATAGTTTTTGGGGGTTAGATGAAATTTTTTCTAAAATCTATTTACATGTAGGCCCTATTTGTTTCGCTGTAAAAGTTTTTGGGGTAAACAATATTTTATAGTGTATATATATATATATATATATATATATATATATATATATATATATATATATATATATATATATATATATATGTGTGTGTGTGTGTGTGTGTGTGTGATGTTTTCGAAAATCACAAGACAATCAAATCTGGTTCATGAATTTTTAAAGTATTTTATAAATGAAAAAATTTCATCTATACCCCATTAAGGATTGCAAACATCATCTACACCCACAAGATTGCAAAAACATCACCTAGGTCCACTTAACTGACGGAAATTACTAAAATTATTAAAATACAGTTTTACCCTTTATATTATAAATTGAAATATTAAAAAATTATATTGATTTACTAATTTGACCTTCCAATCAAACTTATATTTTCTCTCCCTCTTTCCTTTTCATTCTCACCCAAACCCTAACTCCTAACGTTGGAGTCCCTTGTGCGTTCCTGCAACTCCAATGTACACACGACCTGCAACTTGAGAATTTTGATGCTCTATTTTCTTGGTATTTTCTTTCCGTTTTTTAGTTGCTTCCCTTTGTTTTCTATCATGAGATTAAATCTACAGAAAAACAGAAAAACCAGAACAAGAGAGTATACGAGTCTCGCTCGTAATCCCTTCAATAGGGATTGACATATTTTTTCTAGTAAACAACAAGGATTGACATGAGCATATTCGACTCTTCCCAATTTACCTTTTTTCAGAGGTAAAAAGAACTTTCCCTTCCCTGAAATCTTATATGGGTATTTTCGTTTCTATTTTTAAATTCCTACAAATGCCCCCAACTTGTTTGGAGTTCATGGAAACGGCGGGGCCGATCGAGATTTTCTTATAATAAATTAAGAATTTAATTTTAAAATTTTGAGGTTTTCATTCCCTCCCTGAAAATGAAACTGCCATTGCTAAGAATGAAGTTTCGTGGAGGTTATCACCTGGGTTTTCTATAGTTTGCTTGTTGTTGAGGAGAATTCGCTTTCCAGATAAGTTACCTGATCAGATTTCATGGTTATTACGAATAGAATTAAAAAATCTCTTTATATCAGAACCTGCATATTTTCTTGTCGAATTGGGATTTTTTTTAGTTCCTTTCTTTTGAATTTGTAGTCTGTGAATTTTGGATGATTTTGTTTTTGTAATTGTTTGAGAATTTGTGGGCTGGGTGAGTTTCTAGGGGATTTTTTGGTTCTAGATTCATTGTATTGCATAGAAGTTTGGTCTCTGCTACCCAGAGACCGATCTTCTTTGGTTCTCTGTGGGTTTATTTGTATAGAATTGTTACAAGGTCTTCGATTGAAAGAAAACTAGAGCCAAAGAAAACTAGAGCCGTTGTTTCCCGATTAGCAATGGTGAAGCCTACAGGAAGGAAGATGACACAAGCAGAAGGGAAATCTAGTGGTGCAAATGTGAAGAAGAACAAATCGGCAGACCATGACACCAAAGCCTACGATAAGGGCACTGCCGTCTTCATCATCATGTCTCAAGAGCTGAAAGAGGAAGGGAACAAGCTCTTTCAAAAGAGGGATTATGAAGGAGCCATATTAAAGTATGAGAAAGCCCTCAAGTTGCTGCCCTTATCTATGAATGCGACGATTCCCTTCTTCATTCTCCTTCCCTAAAACGCATCCGAGGAAGAAATCAATCTAATTCACCAGAGATTTTCAAAAAAATTTATAAAAATGCATCTGAGAGAAGAGAATTTGATTCTCCTCGAAGCTTTGTCATTGATCTGGAAATGCAGCAATGGCAAAGACAGAGACGGAAACAACTTCTTGTTTTCGTCGAAAAATAGTGCAGAGGTGACGGAATCATGGCCGGTACAAGAGAAGGAGAGCTTCGGTGAATAGGAAACCATGGAGTATTGAACCGGTGAGGAAACGGTCCTGAGAAGAACAGCTTTCGTCGTGAAGATCTTCCTTTATATTCCAATCCACCTAAAGGGTATAATGGTCTTTTCAATAGGCCAAAAGGGTATTATCGTCCCTGAAATATTCCAATCTACCTGACGTCAACATCTAATGGGAATTAACTGACGGAGTGGACTTCTTTGATTACCACAACAAAAGTTTTGAGGTGTAGATGATGTTTTTGTATTCTTGTGGGTGTAGATGATATTAACAATCTTTGATGGGGTCTAGATGAAATTTTTTCTTTATAAATCTAACTTATTAGAAGATGGGAGAGTGAAGAGTAATGCTTAGAATATTGTTACGCATGCATGGATATATACGGTATTTAATTGATTTAGAATCTGAAATTCAACATGTGGTTAATCTATATACTATGTTTTCTCTATGACTCTATCCAATGGTTGGAATGGGCACATCATCTATCCATGTAGGAGAATAAATGTCTTGTGACATTTGGAAAAATAATTGGCCTTCTAACAATAATAATTAACCTATTTTATATGAAAAAAATTCTCAATGTATTTTTTTTTTCTTTTATTTTTCAAAAATTTGTTACATTTTTCTTTTATAAAAAATAAAAAAAAGCCTTATTTTAAAGGACAAATTTTCTTGCCCACCTTTTTTCATGGAATCAAATGGTGCCGTAAGGTAAGAATCAAATGGGGCTGTAAGGTAAGCGATTGGATATCTTCCCTTCTTGAGGGGAACCTTACCAGCTGCCTTGCATGGATATTTGTTCCATATTTGTTTTATATAATCCAAATGGCACTCTTAATAAAATATAAAACTAACTAGTATAAAGTTAAACAATATCTCTCCTAAAACTTATAAATTTTTTTATTGACACCTTTTTAGGTGTCAAATAATTTGAAATCTTTTTTTTTTTTTTGTCCTCTTAATATTATATATATTTTTTAATAAAAATAATTCTTTTCATTTTACTAGTCTATATAAAAAAACATATCTTGATAATAATAATTCTAGACAATGACATAATGACATAGTGATAAATTATTTTTTTTTAAATTATTAAAAAAAAACTATGTTATTTTGATTTAAAAAAACTAAGAACAAAACAAGGGATAATTAAAAGGAGAGATTCTATATTCTAAAAACGATACAGATGTATGATTAAAACAGTCACTACAACATATAAGCCTAAAAAGAAGCGAACCCATGTGAGTATATGAATAAAATAAAATAAAATAAAATAAAATAAAATAAAATTATTGGTTCATTTATCAATTCTAAAGGGGTCGAGCTCCTCTGAATCATTCTCAGTGATTAAGGGGATGGACCACATCTGGAACTTAATCAATCTGACGGCCAGAGATAAATGTGTATAAAATTAAAAGGTGAGTGAATGTATCATGATATCAGGGGAGAGAGGTTAAAAGTAGACTATATCTCTCTCTCTCTCTCTCTCTCTGCTACTGCAACCACCAAATTATTTTCCGGCAGAAATAATTTTTGGGTCTTCTTTATGGTTTCGCGCTTTAGGTTTTGTTGGGCTGTTGTCTCTGTATTTCTCCCACCCATTATTTCCTTTTTTTTTCCGTTTTAATTTCATGATCAGAAGGGAAAAAATGGATTTTGATCGCCGTTCTCGTATCTGCAGCTGTTGAGTTCTATTGGAAACTGAAACAACTCTCTAGTAACTTGGCAATTTGCTCAACTACTACAAAACAAAAATAGGCAACAACAAGAACATCAAGCTTATACTTCATGGCATCTATCCATTATGGTGATTGGCATGCTCCCCAGCACCTCTTCCTATGTATTAATTAGTCTAAATAATACCTAGACAAGCTTGCATTTTTCTTTTTCTTTTTTTGGTAACAAGACAAGAATGTATTTGAGACACAGAAAATGACTGCAAAACCAATATTATAATGGAAACAATAGCTTTCCTGTGGGTTCGTTCTTCCATTCCCACTAGAAATATTAAATAACCACAAATATCAATGTTAAATCATGACATAGACCGTTAGGTTCAAATTATATGATGTTTGGTGAGGTTAGATTAGGATTTAGGAACAGAGGGAGTATTACCAACATTTAATATATATATATATAAAGGGATTTTAATGTAACGATAAGGTTGTTTGTTTGATTGCAACCTAATGGTTATTGGTTTGAATTGGGAAACGGCATATTCGTAAAATTGGGATAAAATCACGTGTATCTGTTCTTCCCCAAACCCCATAGTAGTAGGAGTGTCGTGCACTGGGTACATCCATGTTAAAGGAAAACTTTCCCCTTCAAATTCAAATGTCCCTTAGATTGCCACCACGGTTCAAGTAATCAGTATAGGATTGGCTGGTTTGGCTGATTTGTACCGGTTTTGGATCTAACCAATCCCCTATCCGATCTTATTATAATATGATTATATATGTGTATCGGTCATGGGTCAACAACTTCCCATTGGGTCAGTAAATTGTTCGATACATGGATTTAGAACCTTGATTTTCAGGTCGCTAGAGAGTGGAGTTATTTTTCTAAGATTACATTTTCAGCATGGGCTCATAGCAGCCATGCTTGTATCACAGCATGCTTTGAACAAGCTCACAGCATTGTCTAAGAACACTAGTCTCATATACCTGTGTTAGGATGACAGTATGACACATCCATATTTTGCTACACCAGATGCTATAGCTAGTCTCTTATGCAAGCAGCATGTAATCCAAGAAGGGTGTAGTGATTATTCCCTATTAGTTGTCAACTGAACTCAATTCAGTTCAGCCTTATCTCAGCTAAATGGATAAGAGAATCAAAGAATGAATGAAGTGAGAAATTATAAATATCATTAATCTTTACCAAAACAAATTTGGTATTTTCATGGAAATGATTATCTCCAACTTTAGATTCCATTTTTTTTTTCATCTCATGATTGCTGCAGCTGCAGGAAGGAGATTTTATGGATACAAACTATTTCACATTTTCACATTAAGTTTTCCTAGATCCAAACATTACTTTTCTGTTAGAAGCTTAGAAATCAGTCTTCTTTCAAGCTCTGTATTAATTTGTGGGTTTATCAATGTCATGTATCATAGAAGGCGAGTCATAGTGTGAGGGTAGGGTTGTCATATTGCAACTTGGTGGTTAAGTGTTCGAAACACAAAAACAGCCTCTCTGCGTTGTTGGGGTAAGACTGCCTAGATTCTACCCCTCACTAAACCTTGGAGTAGAGGGAGCCTCATGCATTGAGACGCCCTTTATCAATTTCATGTATCATGTTGACTACAACTACAAGTATATGTAAATCACCCAATACTTTTATACTTTCAAGGTAGAAAGAGAACTAATTTCTTACAGCAAGCCATGAGGTGTTTTTGTTTTGGTTTTGGATTTTTTTTTTCCCTTGGGTCCTCTTGGTAAGGAGCGTAGTACTAAGCATGTTAAACGGTGCGGTTTAATGGTACGGTTCGGTATATAATGAATAAACCAAAATTTGAATCATTTATTAAACGGTTTCAAAATGCTTATCAAAACCAATCATTAATAGATTTTGGCTTTTCAATTTTTAATGGTTTTGTTGCCAAGAGGTGTTTTTGTTTTGGTTTTGGATTTTTTTTCTTTTTTTGGGTCCTCTTGGTAAGGAGCGCAGCACTAAGCATGTTAAACGGTGCGGTTTAATGGTACGGTTCGATATGTAATGAATAAAACCAAAATTTGAATCATTTATTAACGGTTTCAAAATGCTTATCAAAACCAATCATTAATAGATTTCAGCTTTTCAATTTTTAACGTTTTGTTGCCAGGAGGGAGAGGAAGAGAATTAAGAACAAAGGAGAGGAAAAACCAGTGGAAAACAATAAAATAAAATTTATTTCTAAAAATATAAACATTTAACATTAAAGGATTAAAATAAAGGTTTAGTCGTTTTAACGGTTCTAAATAGTCAGTATAAACGGTTTCAAAATCGAACCGTTTAACTAAACTGTTTCATTTTTAAATCAGAATCAAACCATTTAATAATCAGTTCCACGGTTTCGGTTTAAACAGTTCGATTCCATTTCAATACATGATTCGATTTCATTTTTGACACCCTTACACAGTACTCACAGACTCTGAAATAAATGAACAGCTGTAAACCTAGACATTCAAGATGCAATTGTTTTCACTGGAGGCTGCAATTGTACAGAACAAAAGAGTAGCTATAGGTACAAAATTACCAGAATAGAATGAGTTCATTTCATTGCACCATCTGCTGTTTCAATTTCAAGTAGCAAGAAGAGAGAACAACATAATTATAACAAATCCTTTCTGAAAAGAAATGAGTCATTATTATGAGGGAGACAAATCTCCCATTGACATAGGACATATCATTCCTCTTCATGGGTTCTTGATTCCTCTTCCTGGGTTCTTGACTAGTAAGAAGAAAAAAAACAACTAATGGCAGAGGGAAGCGTTCAGTAGCTTGCTAGGAGGCACTCCCAGGACTGTACTTTATGCCGGATGCGCCAAATAATTCAAACTCCTCGGCAGTAAATGATTGGTCATCACTGATGGAATTTAGTCTTCTTGAATGCAGATATGCACAATATTCAACTTTAGCCACGGCTACATCCTTGATTAATGCAGAGATTGCAACCACAAGTGCTTCCGCTGCATGGACACATGAAAAGCTCAAGACGATCACAACCCAATAATTTAATTAAAGGATATTATTCAATTTGAATTGCTCAATCCCTAGTTATTTTTTGTGCTGAAATTGACATGAAAACTGAAAATCAATGGCCACCTATAAGAAAAGGCATACCATGTGTTACAAGCAACAAGTTTTCCTGAGGATATTTATCCGCAAGGGCCCGAATAACCCGATTATATCGGTTGCTTACATCTGTTTTCGATTCCTCCCACTTTGGCAACTGCAATTCCTCAAGGATAGCTGATATGTCAATAAGGCACAAATAGACCCCCCCAAAAAAAGAAAAGAAAACACATCTGATGCTTTGATGTAGGCCTTCATACATAAAATATAAAAAAAATCAAGGGGAAATATCAAGGAAGGTTCAGTATGTACCTCTTGATCAACAGGTTCAACAGAGTTATCCACTGTTCCAGCTGGTAACATCTCTTCAAGCTTCGACATTTCATAAACAAAGTTGCCATCTTTTGGAGTAAATTCAGGCTTGATAGATTCACTACATAGGAACTCACACAATCCGTACTCAATAGAAACCTGAAAGGAAGTTAAATGGTCCATCCAAATAACTAAGCACAGTCAAAGTTCATTTTTGGCAATGCAACCCAGGCGAGTTTAAGTAAAACAGGTCATGCAAAATGCCTCAACTGAACTGTTATTAGTTTGAAAATATCATTTAATTAGACCCAGAAAACAAGGTCTGCTGAAAAGCAAAATGATAAGCCACTCAAATATCTTCAGCACATTGATCTTTTCCCGAATTCTTTGGAGGTCATCTTCTGCGTGTCATTTTCTTCCTCGGGTGCCTTAGATTGGAGACTCTTCTCATTCTGTCAGGATATTACTGACTAAACAGGTTCTCTTTATCAGGTTGTCTTCAACATATTCCTAGATCTAATGAAAGCCAGGCTTACAATAAGGCTGTTCAGAGATTTGTCCTTAGCCCCTTGACTTTGTCTAATGTTAGTTACCTCTTATAAGAATTCTTTTTCTACAATTCTCTCAAGTGGAGATCAGTAGAAACTCAAAGAGGAGCCATATAAGTCACCTAACACCAAGACTCCAGGACAGTTTGTTAGAATGGCTCAGAATAGAGAATACTGGAAGCCTCTATATTTCTCTCAACACTAGTGTTACATAGTTACAGAGTACTTGTACTAAACTGAAATACAAAGAAGGATAAACTTGTAATTTTCCTAATCTAATTATCAATTATAAATACATAATAACATGCCCCCTCAAGCTGACGGAGGCAAATGTCGAAGTCCAAGCTTGCTTATAAGAAATGTAAGCGGCCCATGACCCAAAGCTTTGGTCAAGAGATCAGCTCTTTGAAATTTAGATGGAATGTGATGTGGCTGAATCAATCGGCGCTTTATCTTCTCCCTTACAAAATGACATTCAATTTCTATGTGCTTTGTTCTCTCATGGAATACTGGATTTGCCGTTAGATAAAGAGCTGATTTATTGTCACAGAAAACCGGCATTGGAAAAGGATATGTAAAACCCATATCAGCCAATAATGCTTTAAACCAGGTAAGCTCACAAGTAAGAGTAGCTAACGCTATGTATTCCGCTTCAGCTGAGGAGCGGGAAACCGTATGCTGCTTCTAAGTTTTCCATGAAACTGGAATGGAACCAAAAAATATGATATAGCCCGTGGTAGATCGTCTTGTAAAGGAGCAACTAGCCCAATCAGAATCGCTATAACCTATTATAACTGGAGAGTTATGCCGAGGCATACTAATACCAAGAGATAACGTCCCTTTTAGCTGCGTCAAGATGTGGTCGCCGTGGTGCATGCATAAACTGGCTTAAGATTTGAACCGAGAAACAGAGATCTGGACATGTGAAGATATATCAATCTGCCTACTAGTCGGCCATAGGAAGTAGGATCAGGTAATAAAGGACCCGTCTCATTATCAAGACGTAAATTCTGATCCATTGGAAATAAACTGGGCTTGCTTGCAAGGAAACCAGAATCTTGTATAATGTCCAAGGCGTATTTCTGTTGGGTTGAAGCAGCCCATCTGGTGTGGTAGTGACCTCAATACCCAAAAAATAAGTAAGGTGGCCCAGATCCTTGATTTGAAAAAAATATTGGAGCTGGGTTTTTGTAGCAGCAATGTGGGCCTCATCTGAGCCCGTGATTATGATATCATCCACGTAAACTAAAAATGATAGTAATGACTGAGCCACGCCGAAATGTGAATAGGGATGCATCACTCAATGATTGATGAAACCCCAACTTGAACACCGCATCAACCAACTTTTTATTCCATTGGCGAGGTGCTTGTTTGAGGCCATACAATGACTTGCGAAGCCGACACATCACACCCTTGGGTAAAGAATGACCATTAATGGTATAACTGGGTGAAGCATGCATATACACCTCTTCCTCTAAATCGCCATGTAAGAAGTCGTTTTTGACATCCATTTGATGCAACACCCAATTCTTGTAGGAGGCAAGAGCAATTAAACATCTAACTGTCACTAATTTAGCCACCGGTGCAAACGTCTCATGGAAGTCCAAGCCTTCTAATTGGGTGAAACCCTTAGCTACTAAACGAGCTTTGTATCGCTCTATGGTACCATTGGCATGCCTTTTATTTTAAATACCATTTGCACCCAATAAGTTTTTTCCCGGGGGGTAAAGCCATGAAAGTCCAAGTATGATTTTCAGTCAATGCAGTCATTTCCTCAGCCGTGGCCTTTTGCCAATGTGGACATTTTTTAGCTTGTCCAAAAGTGTTGGGTTCAGTTTCAATATACAAGTGAGACAGTAAAGTTTTATATGAACTGTTATCATAAAATGAAATGTGAGGTTCAATGGGATATGGTATACCTGAAGAGGATGAAGGAGGAGGCTGCCGAGTGACTGACCCACAAATGTAATCTCTTAATTGGCTATTAGGACGATGAAGGCGAGTGGAACGACGAGGAACAAGGTGGCTTGATATCTCAGTAGGTGAGACTGTAGAAATAGGCACAGAAGGGGACAGAGAAGGGACTGTAAAGCCATTCGAAGAGGCTGGAGAAATTGGAGGCCCATTAGAAAGGACTGTAGGGATTGAAGGCCCATTAGAGGACCCCATAGGATCTGCAGAACCAGCAGAAGACCCTGTAACCAACTGGGGTGATAGAGAAAAGTCATTAGAAGAAGCTGTAACCATAGGCACTGGATTGGGGTGAAGGTCAGTTGTAACATCAGCTATAACAGTGGGAATAACAGGAGACAGACCAGTATGTTCAGAGGATGGAGATAAGACAGAGGTTGAAGGATGAAAAGGAAAAATTGTCTCAAAGAATTTGACATCCCGTGAAGTAAATATGATATGAGAATCTAAGTCATACACCCTGTAACCCTTTTGATTCACAGGATAACCAACAAAGACAAAAGGAGTAGCTCTAGGTGAAAATTTTGATTTATGAGGGGAATGGTTGCGAGCATAACACAAGGAACCAAATGTACGAAAATTGTCATAAGATGGGGAATGACCAAACAAAACCTCATAAGGGGATTTACCAGACAATGTCTTAATGGGAAGGCAATTAATGATATAACATGCAGTAAGGATGCACTCACCCCAAAACCATAAAGGAAGGTGAGCTTGAAAACGTAAGGAACGAGCTACCTGAAGAATATGCCTATGTTTACGCTCTACAACACCATTTTGTTGAGGAGTGTAAACACAGGTCAACTGATGTACAATGCCTAAAGACTGAAATAAGGTTTGCATTGCAGTAGACATGAACTCAGACCCATTATCAGTTCGAACTATTTTTACTGAAGTCGAAAACTGATTAGAAACAAAGTGGAAAAAATTGGACAGTACAGGAAAACAATCAGATTTGTTTCTCAACAAAAAAACCCAGGTGGTTCTCGAGAAATCATCCACAATGGTCAAAAAATAGTGACAATTGATGTGTGAAGGGGTAGAGTATGGACCCCAAAGATCACAGTGAATCAGTGCAAATGGAGTAGTAGTGTGAGAAACACTATGTGAAAAAACAGATCTAGTGTGTTTGGCTAATGGACACACATCACAGAAGTCAATAGAAGATGGACAAGAAGGTATATATACCGAAGAATGGCCCAATCTGTAATGCCATGGGCGATACTGATAATGCCACTGTAGGAGATGCTGGTTCAAAGTGGTACAGGCCGTCACGCAGCAGTCCCACTCCAATCACCGTCTTCGTTTGTAAGCCCTGAAAAACACAAAATGATGGAAAGAATGTGACTGAACATTGTAGGGACTTAGTCAATTGACTCACAAGAAGAAGATTGAAGGCAAAATTTGGGACATGAAACACATTGGTTAGACTGATATTAGAGGAGATAGGTATATCACTCACACTGGTAATATCATACTTACTTCCATTTGGAAGGATGACAGGAGAATGAGTGGCAGGGGATACCAAATGAGACTGAGAAAAAGAAAATGAAGCAAAGTGGTTTGAAGCTCCTGAGTCAATAACCTAGGAGACTGGAGAGGGGTTACGAGCATGTAGGCAGCGATACATACCGGCAAAATTAACTGATGGAGATGAAGTATTCAAAAACGCCATGAGCTGCTGATATTGAGTATTTGTCAGGGGAGGCAGTGGGGAAGGCAAATTCTGTGTCACGGATTCTGACTATAGAGAAGTAACATTCTGTGGCATGGACTCAGCAGGCACATTATGTGATACGTCTGACGCCATATGTAGTTGAGGAGTGGACCGATTGAACTGATGAATGAAACTGCTGTGAACCAAGATACTGCTGTAAAGACGGATATGAATGCTGAGAGGGAAGATATTGCTGCGGGGAATTGTATCTCGGAGGACGACGAGAGAAGCCCGATGGAAAACCATTTAAATCATAGCAAACCTCCCTTGTATGGCCAGACTTGTTACAGTGAGAACAAAATGGACGAGTTCGCGACCCAGTAGGATGGAATTTTGACTCAAATGAAGAACGAAAACCATTACCAGCAGGGAGCTGTGAGTCAGATTTACTCGAAGCTCGATTGACTGCGCAGGCCATATTCTCTGTTGAAGATGGCACAGACCGAAAGCCATGATGACGCTCTTCTTGAAGGACCAGTGAGTAAGCCTTGGTAACAGAAGGTAAGGGCTCCATAGTCAGTACTTGAGTCTGCACAGTATTGAAGGCATCGTTTAAGCCCATTAAGAACTGAAATACTCTCTCAACATCAACTTGTGTTGTATATTTGGGAAGACATCCACATGGACAATTTGGAAAGTCAACAAAGGAGCTGATTTCATCCCAAGTGTTTTCAGACCAGAAAAATATCCAGACACAAACACCGATTCTTGACGAAAGTTGGAAAGCTTTTGTTTTAATTCATACAATCTTGGACCATTACCTTGAATGTACCGATTTTCTAGATCAAGCCAGAGATCTCGAGCAATCTCTGCATAGACGACAGTCACATGTAGATCCTTCACTAGGCTGTTATAAATCCAAGCCATTACCATACTCTTGCATTGAATCCACGCAGAAGCAGATGCAGGATCAGCCGCTCGGTCTAGACAGGGGTAAGATCCATCCACAAAGCAGAGTTTGTTCTTGGCCACCAAAGCAACCTTCATCGATCTTTTCCACAGAAGATAGTTCGTACCATCAAGTAATTGCGACACAAGAACATTCCCAGGATTGTCTGACGGAAACACCGTCAAAGGAGATGAACCAAGAGCCGACACTGGGGGATTGGAGGATACACCATTAGAACCTGAATTGACAGGGGGATTGGAGGATAACAGAATAGTGGATGCAGGGATGGAAGACATTGAAGAAGTAATTGCAAGATCACACCAGAAATCAAGAAACTCACAAAACCCTAGGTTCAATCTGACCAAGAACCTTAGAGAACCTTAATCTCAAGCGGCAGATGCTCAGTAGAAGCTTACAAACCAGAATATCAAAACACTGGACAAGACTTTGAGAAATGTCACGAAATCACAAGACACAAAACAAATCTGACAATAATAGAAAGAATTTCACAAGAACTCCTTTTGTAGACACAAACCGAACTAGAGAACTTTACGAAGAACAACGTCGACAGGTAGTAGACTTGAGAACTCACAGAGATTGCATAAGAAGAGTTTCAGAATCGAGATTGCGGAAGCAGAGTTTCAGAATCGCACTTTCAGATGCTCTGATACCATGTTAGAATGGCTCAGAATAGAGAACACTGGAAACCTCTATATTTCTCTCAACACTAGTGTTACATAGTTACAGAGTACTTATACTAAACTGAAATACAAAGAAGGATAAACTTGTAGTTTTCCTAATCTAATTATCAATTATAAATACATAATAACACAGTTCCACAAGCTAAATATGAAGCCCAAGCTCTATATTTATGAATAAAAACCCACCTAGGGGGTTGAGTCAAGCACTATCCTTGGAACTGGATTTTGCATCTTGATCTAAATTGTCTTCGTTACCAATTATTAACACTAAGAAACAAATTGAGAGTGCCCAGATAATCCCCAAAAACTACTTGCCAGAAAACCAGAAATAAAAAAGGGGTATTCCTCAATCAGATCTCAAGTTCAGATTGATTATCTAGATCCCACTTATTGCCTTTACACAATCTAATACTGTCCTCATAGTTGATATCAAACAATATCTGATCCACCATCGTTGATTTTCTGATGTTTCAGCAGAACAAATGATAGATCACTCTTTTGGTTTGGTCATACAAACAGTAACAAATCACTCTTTGGAACCAAAGGCACTTCAAAGTCAACCAAATCATAAACACAAAATCTATAAAACCTAACGAAAAGTGAACCACAGTATGAAGACCAAATTAGGATTACCGTTCCATTTAGTGCTGTGTCATAATCAAAACCAATTAACAAGTAACACTACAGAAACAATCAAGACAGGAACACAAATAAAACCCAATAGACTATATAATCTAACCAACCAACCTTGAGCTTTGAAGGATCGATTTCAACGTTATCGCCAGTCACATGGGATCCATCATCATTAATAGCACAGAGAGCAGAGACAGCCTCAGTAGTAGTCTGGAGGCAACGGGTAAAAGGAGAAGTAAAGACTCTGTGAATAGGGAACCCTAGCGTCTCCCTCAGTGTTCTGCCGGTGGAGAATGCTCGCATCCTACCTCCTTCAGTCAAATATGGGTCCCAAGGGCGGGCCGCCGTCAATGCCCACGAGGGATCTGCGTGGTCAATCCGATCGCCATGCCTCAACACAACTATGTTTTGCAGAAACTGACCTTCTAACGCCATTTCTGGAACGATTGAAGGAGGGAAGAACACAGGAGAAATGGGATGTGAGAATCTGGATGGAAATGAAGGGTTGAAGTTATATTTATATATGAAAAGAGAGAGTAAAAGAGTATTCACCTACTGCTTAAGCAGGAAGCGAAGCGAAGCGACGCGAAGCATCAGCATATCCAGCATATTTGGAGATGCGATTCCATTGGATATGTGCTGACGTAGACCCAGTTGGCAAAAACAATGCTTTTTTCATGGTGTACATGGAGTAAGTCCCTAATCATTGAATAAAAAGAAAGTGAGCACACGGGTCATCCCTGAAAACAGGGACCTGAATCCTCTCCTTGGTACAGTCCAGTCGTGTCAGATGTCTATAGTTCGGATATATAGTCTGACATGACATACAACCGGATGTATTCGAGTTGATTATGGTAATGGATGTATAAAATTCCTCTGCCGCCCATCTGCCGCAGATCAAGGGCGGAATTTTAGTCAGTTCATCTTCCAATGTATTGGTAAGCGGGTTGACTGATCCCCAGCCTTTGGATCAGCGACAGAATTCTCCTGCCGCGGGAGAGGATTCGATTCCCTAATGGACTGGACGACAAGAGAGAATCTTTTCACTTGAAAACAGGGTACTGATTAGACATGCAACGTGATGAAATGCAAGTTTAACAATGGAAGGTGTTAAATTTGAATTCAACTGTGATTGGACAGTTCAAGACATGCATTTGTTTATGTTTGTGCGTCAACAAAGAAACTCAAATTTATTTATTTATTTATTTATTTATTTATTTATTTATAAGGGGTTGTATTGGCGTGTTATTTATTTATAAGGGGGCACGGGGCTCTGCGTTGTTCCTTGTCTTTTGGGGCTTGTATTAGTTTACCCCTATTTGGAGCCTAAATTTATTTATTTATTTATTTATTTATTTATTTATTTATTTATAAGAGGAGGTCGTAGTCAGATTGCATGGCCCTGTATTGTCTGTATAGATGTTAGGAGAAAGAGACCCATATTTATTTAAGAGGGGGGATCGTTGTCAGGCTACATGGCTCTGCGTTGTTTCTTGTCTTTGTGGGGACAACGATACTTGTATATATTTTACCCCTACTTATTTAAGAGAGGGGATCGTCGTCAAGCTACGTGGCCCTGCATTGTTTCTTGTCTATGTGAGGACAATGAAACCTGTATATATTTATGGGAGGGGATTATTGCTAGTCTGCATGGCCTGCATTATCTGTATTGGGAGAAAGAAAACCCGATTTTAGGATCCACATCCTCTACTCCAAGTGTTTCGAGAGGAGAGGGGGCGCCCCCATTGGATGGGCTGCACCTGGGCTCGGGTGAATCCGAGCCCTCCATCCTAGTCGACAAGGGAGTGTCGGCTCGGATGGAGTGTTCGGATTCACCAGAGCTCCAAGTGTCATCCATCCAATGGGTGTGCCCCCTCTCCTCCCGAAACATTTGGAGGAGAGGATTTGGATACATTTATTTAAGAGATGCGGTCGCTGTCAGGCTGCATGGCCTTGCATTGTTTATGTTGGGGTCATCTTGGGAGAAAGAGACATCATTGAGGAGCTACATTGACCTACACCATTGCAAGGCCAATGAGAGTATGCACAGAGGCATCCAACGGGAGTGAAGCTTTTCATTTAAAAGGGGGGGGGGGAGAGATTGATCATTTCGTTGTAAGACCCGTATCGAACTAACCGGTCTTACCACCTTGTACGTACCAGGTCTACCTATCATGGTCGAGCCAAGTGGACCAAGTGACCAGGTATGAAATTTAACTTAAAAACAGTCAAATATGAGTGTGTGGTCGCATGCCTAAACAGGTATGACCGACCCCACCTCAAAAGAGTCCAACCCATGACTTTTGGTCGTGGGGTCGGATGTTTTAAAAACGTAGGGTCGACGGATTCTGCGACCCTACATTCGACCCCACGGAAACAGTCAGAAATCGAAATTAGGAAACCTTCCTAATTCGAAGGGGGTCTTTCCTAAACTCATTGGGGCATATTATGAAGGGTTTTCCTTTATAAATAGGATGTCCCTTAGCCTCTTTCACTCCTTTAGAACCTTAATTGAAAGTGAGAGAAAGAGAAGAGAAGGAAGAGAAGGAAAATTGAAGAAGAAGACCAAGGAAGAGGAAAGTTCAGAGTAAAATTCTGAATCTCAGCAAACCTAAGGTATGAATCTAATTCCCTACATGAATTAAGAGCCTATAATAGTTCATGAAGAAGATAGGATTAGGAGAAACCCAAATCATCCATCCATGTACAAATTCCAAGAGAATCCATGGAGGAAATCATTGTGGACAATGTACAGTAAAGTTGTAGTTTTGAGCCGTAGAGCAATCATAGGAAGGACCATGATGGTAAGCCAAAGGATTCAAACATGAAGGAATGGACTTAAGAGTGAGTCAACCATGACACGTGTTGTCACACCCCAATTATGCACTATTCAGAATGGTGTGATGAACCGCTAACAAACCAACGGTTCAACCAGGATCTCGAGTAGGCTATATCCGTTTTATCTAAACCCTATACATCCATATTCATAATCATAGTAAATACACAATAGCGGAAGTCTTATAATAAAATAAACTGAGAATCTACTGTGATATTAATACTTAAATAGCAAATTATTCTGTATCAATTGAGACATAAATAAATATCAAATACATGTCTATAATAAATCCAAGTAAAGAAAACTAAGAAAATATCTAATCGAATACACGTGAGTTGCACTCGCAAGAGTAGTCATGTGTATCCACTTCAGCTTCAACTTTCATCGTCACTACGTTTCCGTACGCTGGAGCATTTACATACTCTTCAACGATAAAACCTGCATCATCAACTAAAAATATTTGACGTCGAGGGGTGAGCACACATCATGGCTCAGTGAGCAAATAAAACAATGCAGCAGTACATATGCATGCAATCAATTCATATCTTTGGTCTGGTTTATAGTTTGCAATGCCCAATAGAAAGGTTGGGTGGTCAAAGGTTAACGTTTATTGACTCCGCCTCTATACATAGGGTGTGGAAGTCCGTCCAAAGGTTAACATTTATTGTCGTCCCCATCTACCCTAATCATGAACATTATACAACAAATGTTAACGTTTATTGCTGTATAGTGCCATACCAACACGTAAGCCCCTGCTGGCGAGGGCTTACAAACTGGGCTCGCAACTAACCAATCCTAATGCCAAACAGTGTATCCAAGGCCTCACCCTAGCATCCCTCAGAATGTCCATAGAGATAGAGCTAAGGCCCCCCGGTAGAGTCAGAGACTACAAGGACCGAGACCACCTCCCTTGATACTCTACGACATAATAGTTCTGCTAAAGTAATGGCGATACGACGATGCTAATGCACAAAACTTGAGTTAGAGATAGAGCTAAAGTGTTGAGACCCGTCAAAGGTTAACGTTTATTGACATTCTCATCACACCTCTCCTGATATTTGCTCGCATCAAGTACACCAACCACACACATACAATCACATGCCTATTCCTATCATCATCATCATCATCACCATGTTATAAACAATAAAGTAAATATGCATGAACAAGTAATAGAAATATTGAATGACATGTTGTATGCACATTACAAACATATTCGCATAGAATCAAGCATGGCATTGGACTCAAGAAAAGAGAAAACAGTTTGTTATTAACCAATTAGTTTAGAGTTCCGTTTCCTCACCTTAGCTTGTTAATAAATCCTCTTCCAAGCTTTAGTATCACCTTTATAATGTTATTATATTGCTAGAAGACCTAACAAAGTCGATAAAATTTAATTAGAATTTATTATAATTTTAAAAATGATTCTGTTAACTGAGGGTCGGAGGTAGGGTCGGAGTCATGATCGACCCTGGGTGCGACCCTCCCCAAATCTGGACTTCCAGAACCCTGAGGGTCGATACTCAGGTCACATAGGGTCGGATGGTCATCGACCCTCTGTGCGACCCTCGGTGGGTTTTGGTCAATTTTCCTCCTTTTAATCCATTCTTCGTGTTTGGGGTCCTATGGCTTGCTCCTACAGTCCATTCAACATGCATTTCATGGTCTAGAACCATGAATCACCCACCTAAATAGCTTTCATGTATTCTCCCATGGTTTTCCATGAAAACCTAACCATAGGTTGATGGTTTGGGTTTCTCCGAGATCACACTCTCATCATTATCTAACCTAAGGCCTGTAGAAACTCATGGAATTAGTATCCATACCTGAGAAGAACACTCCTTCTCTGCAACTCTTCTCCTTTTGCTTTCTTCTCTACCTTGTTTCTCTTCTTCTTCTCTTCCTTCTCTTCTCTTTCTCTCAATTCAATTAGGGTTGTAAAAGGAGTGAAAGAGGCTTAGGGACGTCCTATTTATAGAGTAGAAACATCCTAAAATAATTTCCTTTGAGATTAGGAAAGAGTCCTAATCGAAATTATGAAAATTTCCTAATTTCAGTTTCGGCGGCAACTGAAGGTCGATGCGAGGGTCGATGATCCCATCGACCCTTGGTTTCCTAAAGTGTCCGACCCTCCCTGTAAAACAGAGGGTCTGACTTTCTGTCTTGGGGGGTCCGACCCTCCCTCGCTAGGTATGCAACCCTCCCTTTAAATTGAGTATTTTTGGGTCGATTTGATACCTGGGATCACGATCTCCTTCACGCCCTTGGTCAATTTGACTTGACCATGATGGGTAAACCTGGTTCAAGGTGATAATACCGGGTTAGTTCGATACGGGTCTTACACGTGTGGTCGCACGTAGGGTCTAATGATATCTGACCCCACGAGACCCACATGTTCGACCACATGCCCTCGAGAAGTTCCAGGGAGGGTGTGGTCGCACGTAGGGTCGAAGTATGTCCGACCCCACCTGCGACCCTACACCCTGTAGTCGCAGAAATTGAGACCCCAGGTGCTACCCCACCTGCAACCCCTCAGCTTCTGTTAGTCTAAACATATTGAAATTAATTCTAATTAAAATCTATCGACTTGTTAGGTTTTTTCAGTGATTTAAAAGTGAATTATAAAGCTTGAACGATGATCTACGATCAATCAAAGGTGAGGGAACAAGACCTAAACTAATTGGCTAATAATAAACTATTTTTGTTTATTGAGTCCAATGCCATGAATGATTCTATGCTTGTATGCGTGTATTGTGCATTTCACATGTCATCCAATATTCCTGCTATTAATATTCATGCATATTTAATTTCGTTTATTTATAACATGATGATGATGATGATGATGCTATGAATAGGCATGTGAATGTCTGTGTGTGGTTAGTGTACTTGATGCGAGTGGGGCATCAGGGGGAGGACGTGACACTGTGGTTCATCCTGGTCACCAGACTCTAGCTCTATCTCTACTCAGTCTTATCCACTGACATCGTCGTATCGCCATTACTTTAGCAGAACTATTACATCGTAGGGCATCAGGGGAGGTGGTCTCGGACCGTGTAGTCTCTGACTCTGCCGAGGGGCCTTAGCTCTATCTCTATGGACGTATTGAGGGATACTGGGGTGAGACCTTGGATACACTGTTTGACATTAGGATTGGTTAGTTGCGAGCCCAGTTTGCAAGCCCTTGTCAATAGGGGCTTACGTGTTGGTATGGGTTGGGCATCAAGGGAAGTGTGATGCGGTGCGTCCTAAGCACTTTAGCTCTATCCCTATTCTATGGTGGGGTGGATGTGGACGATAATGGTGTTTGATCCATTGGTGGGCTTACACACCCGTGTATAGAGGTGCAACGGCCACCACCAAACCTTTCTATTGCACATTGCAAACTTATGAATCAGACCAAAGATATGAATTGATGCATGCATATGTTTGTTACATTGTTTTGTTTGCTCACTGAGCCGTGATGTGTGCTCACCCTTTCGACGTCGAATATTTTTAGTTGATGATACAGGTACAACGATAGAAGACTATATGAATGCTCCGATGTACTAACATAACGCGGTAATGGATGTAGAAGTTATGATGGAGTCGCATGATTCGTCATGCGAGTGCAACTCATGCGTCTTCGATTAGATTTATATTTGAGTTTTTCAGAATATGTAATTGATTAAATTATTTTATTTATGTCTTAGTCTTTTGAAGATAATTGGATAATTTATTTATGTTACCACTGTTAGACTCTCAGTTCATTAGTATTGAAGACTTCTGCTATTGTTTATTTATTCTAATTATGGTTGTGAATGTGTATGGTTTAAGCAAACAGACACAGTCTATTCGAGATCCTGATTGAACTGTTGGTTTATTGACGGTTCATCACACCATTCTGGTTGGTGCAGAATTGAGGTGTGACATTCGCCCATCTTGAATTTGGACGCAATCTCCATGCAGCTCTGACATTTGACAACCTTCTTTTTCTGTTTATTTATTTAGTTCTCAATTTTGGATGGCCATCCATTGTCTTAATCATTTTTCCTTTGGCTATGTTTGGATGCCAAGAAAAGAAAAAGAAAGATTTTTTTTTTAAATGGAGAGAAAGACACACTAACGCTGGCCATTGAGAGTGTAGATAAGGGGTATCCAACATTTGTAAAGTTTTTCATTTAACTAATGGTATCAAAAATGAAATCGAATCGTATATCAAAAACAAACCAAACCGTTTAAATTGAAACCATGAAACCGATTATTAAACAGTTCGATTCTGGTTTAAAAAATGAAACGTTTAAACCGACTATTTGGAACCATTAAAACGGACTAAACCTTAACTTTAATACTTAGTGCTAAATGTGTATATTTGTAGAAATAAATTTTATTCTAATGCTTTCCACGTGACATACTTTTAAATTGTAAGTCCACTATAATATATAATCAAAATTATTTAAGAAAATTACGGGTATCTCCACTCTAGTTTGCCCATAATCCAAGTATACCCCAAACGTTTCTAACAATTACAGTTATCCCTTTTTTTATGATGTTAAACTTAACAATAAATAGATAAATATACCCCTGGGTGCTTTAAAGGAAAATAGTCACAATGTAGCTGGAATAGGAAGAGCTCCAGCAATTCTGCTCCAAGTTCATCACGGCGGCAATCGACGCACTCTGCTGTAGTCCCTCCGGCAACCTCCGTGAACTGCAACTTCTGGTTCATGAGCTTGCTATTTTTCCAGTACAGGTTTGCTGAACTGCAACACAATCATCTATTTAGGATGTGGTGGCAACGATTCAGGGGATCACCTATTCTTCATGAAAAAGCATATGATGTGAGCATCAAATAGGTAGTCTGATGTGGTTGAGCCTTCTCTTGTGAATGAATCTAATGAATTGATTGGGCATCAAAACAGTGAGAATAGTGAATTGAAGGAACCTCAACTAACTTGGCAGGGATAGGTCTGGATCACTAGAGCGTGCAATTAAACAACTCTTCAACTGAACAAGATCCTTCTTTCAAGGAGACTAGAAGTCAAGAAGTTGAAATTAATCCCGCTATCTATATAAAAATCTTATATTGTTAAAGTTAATGCATATGAACCAGAGGCAAAAAATTTACAAGATTCTCAACCTCTGTTTATTGAGAAGATTATCAAAGAATGTTCATCTTGATTAGCCTCTACAGGGTCGAGGACAAAATCAGTGGAAAGGAGTGTGAGTTGGGCTCGGGAGAAATATTCAAATGGGTTTTGTTGTTTTGGGATGGAGAACAAAGTATCTTGGAGTTTCAGGTTCATGATAGGGGAGGGCATGGATAGACCCTAGGGATCTTGCTTTCGATCACCCAAATTTTCTTTGAAAGGCAAGGCCCTGCAAAGGAAAATTTTCATATACACACCATTAAGGATTGCAAACCTCATCTACCCCCATAAGATTGCAAAAACCTCATCTACTACCCAAAAACTTTGCTCCGTTAATCGATGAAGTCCACTCCGTTAAAAGATTTCCGTTAGTTGCTGACGTCAAATGCGATGAAAATTTTAATGGACGATAATACCATTTTAGGTTTGTTAAAAGACCAAAATACCCTTTATTCATTTGTTACCCCCAAATTTTCCTTTCCTTTCATTGACGGTCTTCATCTTCCTCGAATCCTCTATTCGACAACAATGGAATCAGTGAATCTCCACTCTCTGCTGTGATCCTCTCTCGCTTTCCCTTTCAGAGGAACAGAAAACAGAGACAGAACTCTGATCGATTTTGCAGATACAGAATCTGCTGACATGAGACTTGAAGAAACGACATACCGTTTGCAGCAGAGGATGAACCAATGATTTCAATGATTGATCATGTCTAAGTTGCAGCAGGAAGATCCTTGATCCAATCATCTAATGGCTTCCCAACCGAATACACAATGAACCCAATCTTCCTCATCGCCTGCACATTAACCATATTCCTTCCGTCAAAGAAAAACTCCAGCTTCTCCATCGCATCATAGATCTTCTGACAATCAAGAGACTTAAACTCATTCCACTCTGTCAGTATACACACACCATGAGCTCCCTTGGCTGCCTCATAAGGATCCTTAATCACACTCAAATTCGTCTTCTCTGTAACACCAGCCAGCACCAAAAGCTATGGATGATCCCAATCAAACTTACTCATCGCCAGATCTCGTTTGATCTGATACTCTGTTCACTTGCAGATCATAGATCGCGAGATGCGCTTTGTCTCCCAACAGCCCATGACATACATTGATCGCAGGTGTTTCTCTGGTATCCTTGTATCCTTCTTGAAAGCAAATCCAAGAACAACAATTTTTTTTCCTAATACAGTGTTGAACATCGATGACACCGCTCGATTCGCAAATCGAGATTTCTGGTAATCGTTGATCGGAACTACTTGTCTCCAGTAATTAGCAACCTCAGTGAGCCAATTCATAGCTTAGACATGATCGATCATGACAAGCTACAGTCTGTCCAACAATGGCTTTTGTATTTTTTTTTCTGATTCTGATATGTGACTAATAATTGCCTGCCTTTGAAAGGTTTGGTCTCTTGTTTCATCTGTCGAGTACCAGCACTAACAAATTTGTGAGGAGAATGGGGAAGAAGAAGTTCATCAAAAATTTAACAAAGCCATCCCTCCCATCCCCTCCCGATCATCTTTATCGCTTTATTTATTCTCCACTATCATTTTATCATCTTGCTTTATTTTATTCATCTTCAGCAACTGATTTCTCTATATCTCTTGTTTAGATGATCTGGCTATTTATGCAAACTTGCATTGTGTTTTGAACTGCTCTGGTCATGATGGAGATAGGAGGCCGGTGATGGGATGCCGGAGATAGGAGGTTGGAGATGGGATGCTGGAGATAGGAGGTCGAAGATGTGATGCCGCTGTAGACGATAGTGCAGAGGGGACCAACGCAGAGGGGCTCGGGTTAGGGCTTGGGTGAGAGTGAAAAGGAGAGAGAGAGAGAGAGAGACAAAATATAAGTTCCATTACAAAGGTTAAATTAGTCATTCAACATACTTTTTAATTTTTCAATTTTTAATATGAAGGGTAAAACTGTATTTCAATAATTTCGTCAGTTAGTTGGATGTGATTGAGGTTTTTGCAATCTTGTGGGGGTAGATGAGGTTTCCAATCCTTAATTGTGTGTTTATGAAAATTTTCCCCCTGCAAAAGCAAATAATACCAGATACCCAAAATGATTATAATACATTCTGTTTGAAGATTAAGAAGGAATCGATTTCTAATTTTCTCAACAACCGAAAACAGCCTCTTTCAGGAAAGTACAATAACAAAAATAACAATAATAATAAGGGAAAATATATGGGAAGCAAATAAGGGTTGTGATTTTTCATTTCACCTATAGATGTGGGGGGTAGTAGAACTGATCATGCTCCCATTTTGGTAATTTGTCCTATGATTAATAAACCAAAAAATGTACCATATAGGGTATAGAGATTTTGGATGGATCACGCAAGCTTCAAAGAAGTAGTGAAGGATGCCTAGCAGTGCAATGTAAGTGGATTTGCTTTCTATGTTCTTATGAACAAATTAAAATTTCTAAAGGACAGGTTAAAAATCTGGTCTCGAGAAACATTTCCACATGTAGCGACAGAAATATTAAAAACTAGAGTTGCTTTGGAAGACATTCAAGAGGCAATTCAGTTGGTAGGCCATTTTGAATTTTTACAGAAGGAGGAAGAACACGCTGCTAAGCAGTATGATGAAGTTTGTACAATACATGAAAAACTTTGGGCAGAGAAGGCTAGGGCTAAATGGTTATCTTGTGGAGATCATAACTCCAGTTATTTTCATGCATCTGCAAAAAGCAAGCTGGAAAGGAATACCATTAAGATTATGGAAACAGAAGATGAAATGATTATGGAGAATCAGGAGGATATTAAAGCTTATATACAACAATACTATGAAGGGTTCCACCTATCTGCGGAGTTGGTTCCTAATGATGAGTGCTTGAATATGATTCCCCATCTGGTGAAGCCAGAGGAAAATGTTTTGCTTGATGCTATACCTACAGGTGACGAAATCAAATTGGCAGTTTTTTCTATGAATCAAAACAGTGCGCTAGGCCCAGATGGGTATGCTGGTAAGTTTTATTGTAGTTGTTGGGATATTGTTGGCAGAGATGTTTGCTTACAGTAAGATCATTATTTCTCAACACTAGGATGCTTAATGTAGTTAATAATAATTTCATATCTTTAATTCCAAAGAAGAAAGGAGCCATGAAATTATCTGATTTTCGACCAATATGTGTTGGAAATTTTGTGTATAAGATTATACCAAAGATCCTTGCTACAAGATTGAGGTGTTTTGCTGGTAATATTATTTCAGAAGAACAAGGAAGCTTTGTGAAGGGTAGAGTTATACATAGTAATATTAGATTGCCTCGGAACTTGTTACACTTATGCATAGGAAGTCTAAGTTGGGCAGCATAGCATTGAAGCTGGATATCTAGAAAGCATATGATATGATGGAGTGGCAATTCATTTATGCGTTGTTGCATATGATATGATGGAGTGGCAATTCATTTTTGATGCATTTTGAGAAAATTCAGTTTCACTGATATTTTTGTTTCTAGAGTGGCTGTTATGCTATAGTTTTCTAGAATGAGTATTATGATGAATGAAGGTCTAGTGGGATTCTTTAGAGCTGAGAGAAAACTTTGTCTGGGTGATTCTCTCTCTCTCCATTACTTTTTGTTATTGCTGAAGAAGTTCTTTGTGGAGGCATAAAAATGATGGAGCATAAAGGATGGATTGACCCTGTCTTCAAGGGAAAAGGTGTGGTAATCCCTACTCACCTTATGTTTGCAGATGATGTCTTTATTTTTATGAAAGCAAAGGTGAGTTCTGATATACATTTTATGAACATGCTTCAATTATACTAGAATTTTAGTGGCCAGAGTATCAATTCATCAAAGAGTAAGATCTATTTCTCATATTTGGTAAATCATAGTAATCATTAGAGAATCCTGAATTGCTTCAATTTCAGTGAAGGACTATTCCCAACCAAGTATTTGGGGGTTGAATTATTTAAAGGAAGGAGGAAAAAGGAATATTTTTATCCAATATTGGATAATTTTAAGCAGAAATTTTCTGTTTGGCAGGGACGATTATTGTCCTATGCAGGTAGGGTGGAGTTAGTTCGATCAGTCCTTAGTAGCTCATTTTTGCACTCCTTCTCAGTATATAATGGTCTCATTCTATAATTAAAATAGCTGAGGACTGGATGAGAAACTTCATTTGATCAGGTGATCCTCTTTCACAAAAATCTGTCGGTAGTAAAATGGGATATGGTGTTTAGACCAAAGCAAGAGGGAAGGTTGGGGTTAAGGCACTTGAAAGACATAAATGAAGCTCTCCTTGTGAAGATGGTGTGGAAGATACGAAAAGAGAATACAATATATGCTAATTTCATGCGTAGTCATTACTTTGGTAAGAATGGGAGCATTCGTAGACTTGTTGCGGAGTCTCTAGTTTGGGCAAGCATTAAGAAATTCTGGGACTGGACAGCAAAGCATTCATTCATGCTGGATTGTGGGGGATGGTGCTAATATTGATATCTGGAGAAATAGAAGGGTGGGAGACTTGAATCTACAGGAGAAGTTGAATTTGGACTTGAATATTATTTTTAATGAGGTATGTACTCTGGATAGATTTATCAGAGATGGTGCATGGTGTTGGCTGGTAATTAATTCCCCATTACTGCAGAAATATTTGAATATGGCTTCAGAAATCCCATGGGGAAAAGGTTTGGTGGATGAACTGGTGTAGACAAGTGAAGTGAATGGTAGATTTACAGTCTGATTAGCTTGGAACCTGAGAAGGCGTACTTATGCTACACAATCATGAACTGCTGCAGTTTGGAGTGGTAATTTATTGCCACGAGATTCATTCTTTGCTTGGTGATGGTGTCATGGTAAGCTTCCTTTAGATGTTGTGCTTAAAACTAAATCAATTTATATGGTATCCCATTATTATCTTTGCCATGCAGCAGAAGAGGATTTTGAGCACTTATTTTATAGGTGTTCGATAATTTCCAAGATTTGGAAGGAAGTTATTAAATGGTTTGGAATCATTTGAAAGAATTTATTTTATTTGGTAGCTATATGGCAAGTACGAAATCGAGCATGTTATGATAATTGCAGAGTATATATGGCTCGTATAGCAAGCACTATTATCTCTAAATGCAAAAAATTAACAATCCTTAAGCTATGCAAAATAAAGTCAATGTTGGACCTTAATGCAGCTAGGAATTCGCAGTTAACTACGGTTGGCTGTAAGTCAAATTAAGGCCATTATTGAATTATATTGGCAACCATCGATAGGCAACGTGGTGTAAAGTTAATGTAGATGGTTGTTGCTTGGGAAATCCTGGTATTGCGGGGTTTGGTGGTGTGATAAGGGATTGCAAAGGCAACATTTTGAGAGTTTTTTTTTTCTCTGAATTTATTGGTGTCAGTACAATCTTCCAAGCAGAATTACGTGGAGCTATTCAAGGTATGCAAGAAGCATTGGAGCAAGGATATCATAGAATTTGGTTGAAAAGTGACCCCAAATCAGTTGTCTGTTTTTTACATTCTTTCAGTCTGCTGTGGTTTGGCATTAAAACGCAAACCCAACATACAAGTGTGGATATCCCATTGCTTTAGGGAGACTAATTCGGTGACAGATAGATTGGCTAAGCATGCCGTATTTGATAGAAATACAAATATATGGACTACGTATCCACACTTTGTTGATAAGGAGGCTGGGTGCGATGCATCACATAGACCTCAATATAGATTTAAATAATTTCTCTATTTGTACTATCCCCTACTGAAGATTAGCTGCCGGTAGGGGTTACTTTCAGTTTATTTGGTATGTAACATCTTTGATATGACTTACATAATTCCTACTGATGGCATTGCCGAAGGTAGGATTATATATATCATATATAGCATCTTAATCTTCTATGAGCCTTGTTGATGGCAATGTGGAAAGTAAGTTGAACCATAGTTGATTTGTTATATTCCTTCCTTCTTTTCAATTTTAATTCAATTTGGGGCCTTTTAGCCAAAAAAAGTATATGATATATATCTGGAAAGGAAAAAAAAAGGAGTATGAAATCCGTTTTAAAACCCAGGGATGATGGTCTTTCTACTTAGCTCAATGGAGGGTAATTCAGGCATTTTGGGTTCAGAGTGGGTTTTAGAGGGGAACTGATTTTGGGGTTTAAGGGAGAAAAGGAGATCAGGGAGAAGGGTGTGGAGGCGACTGAGAGAGAAACTTCTAGGACCGCCGGAATCAGACTGTGAAGGGAGAGAGTCGAATCGGAGAGAGGGAAGAAGGGGGTTAGATTTGGGTTTATCTTCCAGCCGCCCTCTCTCTGCTCTTTTGCCGTCTCCGTCGATGTTCTACTGTCACCTTCACCTTTAAGTACCGCCGACTTCATCTCTTGGTCGCCCTCCTCAGATCCTCAATCCCGCAACCATTGCCATTGCTCACATCGATTTGATTCCCTCCTTGGATTCGGATTGTTTCGGCTAGGAAGGTTTCATCCGACCCATTCCAGGCGTAGCCGACGTCTGCGTTGTCCGATTGAAGACCGGAGCACTACCCTCATTCCTCTAGTTCGATTCTCTCAGGTAAGTTTTCCCATTTTATTCTTTATTTGCTTTCCGGTTACTCCTGTGATGCTTGTTCTACTCCGGCGAATGACTGGCAGTGGTCCTCATGGGTTATCCTTCATTCTCTGCTTGTCTATTCGTTAAACTTGCTCATGTTTGCTTTTCTTTCGTTGCATTCTTTTAGTTCATAAACTATCAGTTTAATTTTTCCTGTGTTGCTGTCCGATTTTAAGTTCCTGTTGATTTTTTTCTTTTGTGGTTGTCTCAGTTATAGCGAGTTCTGTTCTCTCTTCTCTATTGTTCGATCAATTTTCTGAACTTCTTTGGCGTTTAAAATTTGTGTTTGAGTGTTTTATAGATTCACATGATTTTTGGCTTTCTCCATCCATCATTTGTTTTGTTACAGTCGGAATTTTATTCATACCTACGGGAATGGTAATTTTGTTTAGAAAAAAAGGGGGTAAGGTTTTGGGTGGCATTCATGGGAGTTGGGGGAGAGAGATTTGAGAGTCACTGAGTGCCTGTTTGGTAACACTCTGCTCCGGTTCTATTTTTGATTCGGACTCTAAGGGAGCCATTTGGGAGCCAGAAAATGTTTGTTAACACCATGTTGATTCCAACTCTCATGGAATCAATCGGTTCAAAAAATGATTTCGAGCCAAAATCTCAGAATAAAAAAAACTTGCTTTTACAAATCCAGAGCCAAAACCGGGAGTCAAAACACGGGAGTCGAGTGAATCTGACTCCCATTTAAGTAATTGGCTTCCCGTGTTTTGGCATTATTGGAACGAAGGAGAGGTACATTGTCCTTCTTCTCCTCTGCGCTCAGCAGGTTAGTCCCTCTACCTCCTCTCTCTCTCTCTCTCTCTTCCTCTCTCCATCTCTACTTCCTCCCTCTCTCTCTCTCTCTCTTCCTCCTTCCATCTACTTCCTCTATCTTGTTCTCTCTATCTCTCTGTCTCTCTCCATCTTCCTCTCTTCATCTACTTCCTCTCTCGTTCTCTCTCTCTCTCTCGCTCTCTCTCTCTCTATCTCTGTCTATTTTACCCTGAGAATGACGAAGGGGATTAATGGGGTTTAGGGTTTGTTCAGGCATTCCCGTCAGAATCGGAGCAGAGAGCTTGCAAAAAATCGCCTCCAGACTCCTTGCTTGCAGGTATTCCTTTTTTTATCTGAAATCCTAGGTTATTTGCGTGATGGCTTGCAGGTATTCTTTCTCTATTTTTTTTTCCTATTTTCCCCATAAAGATTCTCTAGTTCTTTGTTATTCATTTCTGTTTTGAGAAATTAGGGTTTTGAGAAGGGATTCCTTTTCATCAAGCTTCAGTTAAATATATATACATGGGAAAAAGAAAAGGCATTATTTTCAATAGAAGAAACGTATAAAAGGACAACAGATACAGGAACATCACCTCTGTTCTTGTTGGTGTTACCAAGGATCATAATTTCGGTTTCGTGCCGGGTTTCGGCTAGGCCAAAAACCAAAATTTCGATGATTTCGGCCCAAATTTTGGTGAAACATGGTAAAAAAAAAAAAACATTGTTTCGGATCAACAGATCGAGAGACTAAGAGAGAGATTCTGTTAAGATAGAGACACGTGTCTATCTTGTTTGTATTTAATATTATTTTTCTCCTTTTAATCCCACATGAACCTTTAACTCAATGGAAGGAAGAACAAAAATACAAAAAACACCCTTATAGCTTTTAGTCCCACATGGATACTTTTATAGAATTGAAAAAAAATCATAATATTATAAGAAAGAAAACTTGGTAATAAACATTTCTATTAGTCTTTTATTCCCACATGGATTACTTAAAAGAATTGAAAGAAGACAAAATGCTATAAAGTAGATAGTTGGGAAAGCATAATACACTATTAGATTGGATGGTGTGATTGACGTCACTTTTACCAAAAAGGAAAAAAAGTGACTAACGTCAGTAATGGGCCTAGCTCATAAATTAATAGTTAAAAACTTTTTGTGGTTTGTATTACCGGTTTCGTTCAAATATCGGTCGAATCAATATTTTGGACCGAAATTCTGGCCGAAACTATAAATTCGGACCGAATTTATGTAAAAAAGGTACCGGCATCATGGTTTGTTTCGGATTTGATCAAAACCGAGAGGTTTCGGCCGAAATCTGAAATTTCGGCCGAATTTCTGAACTATGGGTGTTACTGACCTTTTTAAAGGCTAATAATGATTAATCATGTAGCTTGTCCCTTGGAACATTTCCCTGCTTGCCCGAAGTAACGTGATCACCTCAACCAGGTGGTTACGCCATTATCATCTTGTACGTTCATGCTTTTGTAAAGGGCTTTGAAGCTCTCAATCTGTTCTCTAATGTAAAACTCATCTTATTGACCCTGTTTTAGAATGGGCAACCCGGACTACCAAGGGGCTGGTTACTCTTAGCCCTTTTGTTCTCCATGTCAAATGACCAAATACATAACCTTTTGATGGAGCGATCACCTTGAAATTCACAGTAAAAGTGATTTGCTGGCCATAGCTGTTGAAGACCAGATACTTTGGAGCAACGGTGACATTAATTCCAGGGGGAGAAGACACTACTGCTTTGTAAATACTTCTTGGTTTCCCCACATTTGTCACAGTTCGAGTCACAGAGAATTTCTCCCAAAGATTGGGCACTGTGATTGATGGATAATTCAGGTCTGAGGCTGTTGGGAAAATGTGATTGCAAGTGCTGTTGTCTCTTGTAATATGCCATAGCTGTTGGATTATTGAATAACATACACTCCAATTGGTTCTCTTGTTGAGCCAAAGCACCTAGTGTGGGACAGTAACATTTAACTGTCTGGTTTTGGCTAACTCTTACCTTTCAGGTTGTGTTTAATCATGACAGGAAGAGATTTTCCCTTGCTTAATACTATACTTTTGACTTCTTGTTTGGAAGGAAGAGATTTTCCCTTGCTTGATGCCTTGATGGGTATTAATTAGCCCCTTAGGATCATTTCAAAGGTTAAATTATTTCCATAATTTAATGGGTTATAAGTTTAGTAGTTTTCAAATTTTGTAAACTACAACTCTCTTTTGGCTCCATTTTTATCCAGTTAAAACCATGTAAAACGAAAATTTGAAGTAATCTATTTTTGTTTATACTGGTTTCGCCCTTGTAATTTTCTTTTACATGGTTTTTTTCCTGGAAACAAAAATAGCCTTTAGGAAAATAAATCTACATTGAATATAAGATACTTTGCTGGTCATTATCAGAATCAACATTACTTGTTCGTTGTCTTCCACTGAATCAACATTACCTGTTCATTATCAGAATCAACCCTGTCTTCCACTGAACTGGTTTTCCATAAATGACATGACCCTACAAGTGTAGCTTATTTGCTGATGTTTTACATAATTTTTAGGTGTATAATATCATTGTTAGGTGTATAATTGTCATATAATTTTTTTTTTTGAATTTTAAAGCAAAAAGTTGACCAGACAACACTCCAGCCCATCGATATACTCTTTATTTTTTTTGTAAACAAAATCATCTTATATTTTCTTTCTTTATTTTATATCTTTGTGGTTTTAACCTCTTATGACTTGTTCCCTCTTATCAATCATCAGCTCCTTCAATCATTGAGATTGTAATGTATTTTTTTTCCTAATCAATTTTTGTAATATTTTTTTCAATCTACATTAGAATATAATGGGCAGTGATAATGTTAAATGGTCGAAGGGTGAACTTGATACTTTTGTTGAGATATTGGTTGAGGAAGTTGTAAAGGGTAATAAGACAACCAATACTTTCAACAAGGTAGGGTGAAACAATATTAGGACGAAAATGGAGACAAAATTAGGACGACCATATCAACTGAAACAACTGAGGAACAAAATGTGTAAATTGAGGATAGAGTACAGCATTCTCGAAACTATTGGGAACAACTGGTTTCGGTTGGGATGATGAGAAGAGTATTGTGCTTACTACAGAAGAAGTATGTGAAACACATCTCAAGGTATATACAATATCTTATAGTACAAGTATTACTTAGACTATAATGAATTAATAAGATACTTTTCCATTATGGTTTCAGGAAAATCCAGGATGGGCGAAGTACAAGAAAAATGGATTGCCACAATGGAACGAGCTAGAAATGATTTTTTGTGATTCATATGCCACTGGGGCATTTTCTTGTAGTGCAGCTGAGGATCTACATATCTTAGATGATATGGATGACATCAATGTCGAGCCCATTGGCCCAAGCAATGAAGATGCACCCACTCTGGTTGATGACATCGAAGAAATCCAGCAAACTCCAAGGGTAACACACAATCTTAATCGTACCCCTTCTGCCCTTAGAAAAAGGGGTAGGAATGCTGAGATCTCCTCTGCTATCCGAGAATTGGTCGCCAACTCCCATAATAGATTGGAATTGTTTAGTACCTCATCTTCTACTACTCCAAGTACTAGGAGTTTGGCAGACCCGTCACTCATAGAATGTGTGAAAGCGCTAGAAGCTTTGCCTAACGTGGATAGGTCTCTTTATATGCGGGCTATTAATCACATAAAAGGAGATGCAGACTGGAGGTGGATATTTTTGACTGTACCAGATGAGAAGAAAATGTGGATGTTAGAAGAAATCCCTTGGTAGATTTCAATGTTGAATGGTTTGAACAATTTTAGTATGGTTTGATTTAGGTTGAATGGTTTGAACAATTTATGTTTGAAAGTTTGAAGTACTATTTTAATAGGTTGAACAATTTATATTTTCTTTGAATGGTTTGAACAATTAATGTTTTAAAGTTTGGAGTACTCTTTTAGTAGGTTGAACAATTTATGTTTTTCTTGATTCCAGATTAGTTTTTACCAAACATGCTCTAGCTCTCAATCAGCTCTGGAATCGATTCCAGAGTAGCGTTACCAAACAGGCTCCAGATAGGCTCCAGCTCTCAATCAGCTCTGGAAATAAGTGGGAGCTCAAAAATGACTCCAGAGCAAGATCCTTGGAGCCGGAGTCAGAGTGTTACCAAACAGGCACTGAATGACCGATTGGGATGCTTGTTTTTTAAATTGATGGTCTGATGTTTTAAATGAAAACCCTGTTCACAATGTGACAGTCGAATGGGACTGGTTTTAGGTAGAAGTTGGTTAGACCATTCAGTTGGGAGCATGGTCTGAACCAACTCTAGGTAGAACATGCTGGAAAGCATGGGTAAATAACCCCATCCAGGCTGCATTGCCAAAACTTCTAGTACAGTTTTTACATGACCAACTACTCTATTGTTTGTCCATGTAAATTTCAAACCAGCTGAATTTAATTCTACCAGTTGAACATTATCGATAAATACCTGAAACTCCAGAGCTGTAGTCAATGCAAATTGTCCAGGACCAGTTTTCTCATGGGCAAACCTGCAGCAGTTGAAATCCCCCAGCAATAGCCACAGTCTCAGCAAGCTTCCAACATGAGTCAAATCCGACCAAACTACTCTCTGTTGCACCTTCCTATTATTAGCATGGACAAAGGTAAGAATCTGTCCAATGCCATCCAAAGAAACTTCCACAGAAATTTGTTGATCCGAAGATGATATCACTACAGGCTTTGTAATATTCTTCTTCCATAGGATCCATAGGTTAGGAACCTTCCCCAGTTTCATATTGTGAATCAGATCAGCTGCATACCCTTGTCTATCCAACATGGGCAAAGGGACTTTAATAGGATCAACCATAGGTTCAACTATACCCACAACATCCGGACTATGCTCAATAAACTTCATTTTCAATATCTGTCTCCACTTAGGGTTCAAAACACCCCTTATATTCCAGAAAGCACCTTCTTTGGAAACCTCTCTTTCTAAGGGTTTCCAGCCTGTCGGCCGGACATCATTAGTACTATCAGGTTTCATCTGCTTCTCACCTTTATTAGAATGGTGTTTTTCCACTGATTGAAACCCACTCTCTCTCCTGTAGGATTTGGTCAGTACGGACAATATCATCAAAGGTAATCACTACTCTACCTGGAGTAGCCTCTGTCACACCTCCTCCAGATTGTGAAGATGTGGTGCCATCATTCCCAAATTTCACATTGGGAGTTTTAAATACTTCTGCTGGTACACTAGAGCCATCAACCACATTCTCGGGTCTCACCTCATCAAAACTACCATTGAATTCCTCCCACTCTCCTCCAAAACAACACCTTCCATAGATGTAGTCTGGGCCTCATGCTCAACAGAGGGAGGACGCACAAACTCTCCCTCTTCCACGAGGTTATCATCACCATCATCAGAAACATTGGCCCAACATCCCAGTCCAGAACCAGCCTTGTTACCTGACACAACATTCACCTTAAAATCTGCAGTAGGGTTCTCTTTCATGACAGGAACAATCCCATGGGAACCCACATCATTCCCCCCTCCTTTATTCAAATTAGATTTGCAAGCACCAGATTTATGTCCAAAGGAACCACAATCCACATATCGAGTAGGTGGGTCCTCAAACTCCACTGCTTGTTTAAAGAAAAACCTCTGTCCCCCACGGTAACACTTTACCATCACCTCATCAGGTCTAGGTCCACCCTGCACCACCTCAATACACAACCTGGCATATCTGCCAACCACATTATTCAAAGTGTTATTGTCCCGTCTAACAAGTCTACCAATAGCCTTGCCCAACAAGAACAGGATGTCTTCATCCCAGAATTCCAAACCAAGAGCAGGAAACTTAACCCATTGAGATAGATAAGATACCTGTTCTTTGTTGATGTCAAAATTAGGTTCCCATCTCTGCGAACGCAGTGGGTGACCATTAATCCTTGTAACTCCTCTATTCCATACTAAGAGGACAGCTTCAGCAGAGAAGAATCTAAAAACAAAGTAACCTTGGCCCAAGGCAGTCATTTTAAACTTTGCAGTTGATCCCCATTGTTTTGAAAGAAATCGGAAAATTTCTTTCAACATCAGCCCTTTGGTAAACATCCTACCAATTAAGGCTAATTTGTACTTTTACAATTGTCTTTCATAGGCGTTTTGAGGGATTACTACTCTAGTAATCATACCTTCAACAATTGGGTCCAGCAATGCACTGAAGTCAGGCGTCCTTGGTCCAGCAGCAACTTCAGCAAATGATCTTCCTCCCCTATGAGCCTGTAAATTACCATAAACAAAACCAGGCTGAGGCTCTTGATTAATCTGACCCATCGGAGCTTTGCCCTTTTCCTTAACAGTCCATCTTCTCTTCTTTCTGCCTTGCACAATCATCCCTTCCCTACTCTCTTCAACAAAACCAGGCCGAGACCCGGTTGCCACTGAGACATCCGGAGCACCAGCAATCGGCACAACCTCTAGATTCAACCTACTTACTGATGCAGTAGCAGTGCCATGGATGGATCGACACTAGCCAATTTGGCTACCCAAGCCAAACCTGAACCGGCTCAAACCCAAACCAACCTTTTGGTCTGGAAAGGGTTGGTAGATGATTAATTAGAATAGGAAGCTTCAGTATTAGGGTTTTCCTTATTTATTATTTCTATTTTATGCCATAGAGATTAGATTTTATTTCATAAAGATGTTATTTACTTTCTAAGTTTATTTCAAATTAGTTTAGGAATGTTGTTTCTTTTATAAAGAGACATGTAATAGAGTAATGGGTAGAGAAGATTTGAAGAAGAATTTGATGACTGAAATTAAAGAAGTTAGAATTGAGTTGCTGCGTATCTGTTGGCCTCTTTGTGAATCTCTATCTTTCATCTCTGCACACTGACTAGACCATTCCTTGGTCTGTCTCCCTTTCGTTCTTCTTCCTCTTCCCTCCTTTTTCCCTCTTCCATCTTCCCTCTCCCCAGTCCCTACAATCGAAACCCCCTCCCTTGTTTTGGCGGTAATACCAGCCCCAATGACCACCATCGAACTCCATCATCCCTCATCCTCTTAACTTGAAACTTTAGGAGAACCTTCCTTACCTAAGGGCGACTCAACCCCTTGAGTTTCAACCCCAACCCATCACCCTTATGTGAGTTACAAAACCTGCAACTCACTTCTTCTTTCTCCTACCGCCAAACCCAACTTCAGACCTTCAAAACACTTCTAACTCTTGCTGTTTGGAGTCCCTAATAATGTGATTCAATAGGCCAGGAAGTTGCGACTATGCTCCTAAAATTCCAGCTCAAGAGGAGTCACAGTGATTGAGATATCTCACTCGAAATCACTCAGCTTTACTGCCCTGGTCTGCAGTCCAAGGTTGAAGACAAAGTCACGTTTTGTGCCTTTGATTGTTTTATGTTCTTACTTTCCCATATTGCCCCTCCCTTTTTCCCTTAGTCATGAGTTATCCTTTCTATTATGCTAATACCCACACTGCCCTCATATATTTTATTAGAATTCCAATCTCACTCTAAAGTTCTGTTTGGTTCTGTACAAGTTATTAGAAAGTTCTGAATAATTACAAATCTGCCATTACTGGTTGAGTTTTGGACTTATTTATGATTCTGCCACTGTTATCTGAATCAAGCTTGCTTATTATTTGGGTGGGCCTACTAGCGGATCTAGTTAGGGTCTTCAACCTAGGATCCCATCCCGCACCACTTACCTCCTCAGAAATTTGCATGTCCATCTTCGAAACATTAGGCCTCACCACCCCGCCTGTAGTTGAGAACTTTCACCAGAACCAGTTGCAGAACCAAACATATGAAGCCCCGCATCCGATGATCTCTGTGGATTGGACTCATCTGTACCTAAGCTACACCCAGCATCAATCGCCGGCCCTACCGGCACCGTTGACTTCTCCAAAGACCCCAACTGAGATGAACTTCCCAAGATCATGCTTCTGGGATTTGGTACAGCTCCAAATACTGGTGTCCTTCAAAACCTATTACCAGCACCATGCCATGAAGCACCCAAACCGATCTAAGACCAAACCTGATCCATCTCTAACTGCCTCTGCAAATGAGTCAAACCTCTCTGAAATCCACCGAGAAAAAGCTTCCCTGCGTCACCTCACCGGCGATGGCACCGAAGGCAACGCCATCGACTTCTGTCCCTTTGACACCTGATTAACACCCTCCTCCAAACTAGCAGACATCGTCTGCAAACTTACCGTTTGGCATCTGCACAATACCATCCTCAGCTAGCCTTACAAAAACCCTAGAAACATTAGTGATGCAGTAGCTTGCTCAAGGCTGGACCGACACGAACCGATTTAGCTACCCAAGCCAAACCTGAACCGGTTCAAACCCAAACCCAAATCCAAATCAATCTTTGGGTCTGGATAGGGTTGGTAGGGTAATAATTTAGAATAGGAAGTTTCTTTATCTATAATTTCTATTTTAATTAGAGATTTTGTTTCATAGGGATGTTATTTAGTTTCTAAGTTTATATCAATTAATTTAGGAAAGTGTTTTCTTTATAAAGGCATGTAATTGAGTATTCGACAGTAGAGATTTGATGAAGAATTTTATGAAAGAAATTGAAGTTTTAGTTTTGTGATTGTGCAGGCCTGTTGACCGAAAGCCCCTTTCCCTTCTCTCTCTCTTTATCTCTCTCTCTTCCATCCTTGCATACTGACAGAACCATTCCAGGTCTGTCTTCCTTCCTGTTTTTCTTCCTTATTACCTCCCTGTTCTGGGCGGTAACCCAAGTCCCCACAAACCCATCGGTCTTTCTATCCTCTCTTCCTTTCACCCTCAAATTCTGTTTGAGGTCTCCCCTTTCATAAACGTCTCAATCCCCCATAGTTTTATTCTTCAGCAGTTCTGATTTCCTGAGGTTAAAACCAGTTGCAGATCTGACCTTGAGTTTACCGTATGGTTTTGGCTACTGCAGTTTACTCCCACAGGGATGCTTAGTTATTGGAACTCCTTTTACTTGGGATTCAGAGGGCTACCCATTGCTATCCTTTTCCCAAAATTTGAGGTCAATCGGTGGCCTATCGAGTGACTTCTTCCTCTTTAACCAAAACTGGTTTCCGCCTCCCTGCTCCTATCAAGAGCTTGAAGAAGACAGCACCTTCTCTCGTTGAATCTCCTTTCTTCTTTTCTTTATTTTATTACTTTTTCTTAAGTGCACTTCTCTAAAATACCCCTGGTTTATATATTTAATTCCAGTTTCATCCTAAGGGATCAAAGGCTTTGTTTGGTTCTTCAATTTATTGAATAGTTTTGATTATTTTCCAATCTGCCACCACTGGTTGAGTTTTTGAGTTAATTACAATTCTACCATTATATCATTGTTGGAGTTGATTATTGTTTGGGTGGGCCTACTAGCGTATCTAATTAGGGTTTTCTCAACCCGGATCCCGCATCAATTAGGGTTAGAAAAACACTACCGTATGCATGGTTTCTCTCATAAACCCTAGAATCATTAGGGCTAGAGTGATCACCCGGAACCCTACCGTCTTCCTCCACTTCAGTGACCTCATTTTGGTATTGCATACCACCGACAGCCATGGACGAATCTTGCAGCACAGAAACATCCTCACCCCCCTTATCCCGTACACCTTCAGTCTTCCTTAAATCATCTTCTGATCGTAAAACCTGCATAAACCCAACAGGCTTCCCTGATCCTCTTCCATATCCTCGGCCAAAACCCACCGCACCAGCACCAGGTGCCGACGGCGGTAGACCACCAGATCTCGACATGCCCACAAGAACCAACCCTAAGTTTCTCTCTCTAGAAATCCGTATAGCATCTCTCTCTAGAAATCCCTGAATTCTTCAAGGAATCACCCCTAATGCCTTCGTTTCAGGTCTTGGTTGGTCTTAAAGTTCCCAAAAAACTATTCTGAGCCTAGCATAACCTACCCCATAAAATTCGGGTCTCTCATGAAAGGCTTAAAAAAAAAAAGAAAAAGAGCCTTGAGGGTTATCCTTGTTCTTCTTCGGTCTTCCATTTTCCATCTGAAGTCAAAGAAACCCAGTTCAGGTGAGCCCCCTTCTAAAAGAAGAAGCAATTGCAGCGATGAACACAAAACAGTGTGTATTATCCTTTTACAGAAAGTATAAAATTACAGGACTAATTAAGAACTAATTACAGAACTGAGTAGATTAAGGAAGCCTAACTGCAAGAGAAGTAACTAAAACAACTAGTAACAAATATGTGTCATGACCTGATTCCAAAGTCCCGGGTTATGTAACTGGGTTAACTCACGTCCACCTGACACACCAGGAGCTCGGGCACAGTGTATACGCCACACACCATCTCATTCCATAAATAACCACAACCACAATAATAAGAGAAATATCCAAAATATATAGCAGAAGACTATGTAAATCTGAGGCAATTAAATAAAGTGTCTGAATGATAATTACATACTTAAATCAAATTATTCAATTGATGGGATGAAATTTGAAGAAGAGAAAAAAAAGAAAGAAAGGGGGTTACCAAAAAGAAAGAGAAAAGGGAGCGGAAGGGATTACTATAAGGTGGAGGGAGAGGGGAAGGGATAACCAAGAGGTGAGGGGGAGGATATTTTGAGACATAGATCAAAATCTCTGAGAGATCTCGCTAAGATCTTGAGTTTCTTGAAAATCTCGAGGGGGTTGAGACGAGACAACCCCTCAAAACCAAAACTCAACCTTATCGGCCATTTCTCGAGCATGTCTCTACTGGTCTTGACCAGTTTCGACCAACTCCAACCAATTTGTATATAAAAGGTAAGTTTTGGTCGAAATTTTGACCGGGACTTACCGTTTTCAGTTCTTTTATTCTGTTTTGCTTCTCCTCTTCTCCAAGTTGGTGTTCTAAGCTTGGAAGGTTGCTGTTTTAGCCAAATCACTCCACCAAAATCTTGTGGGAGCTTGGAATGGAGTGATGGGAAGATGGAACTTGGGCTGAAACTTGGGATCATTGTATCTTAGTAGTTGATCTTAAACGCATATTCACATGTACTATTTGATTTTGAGTATTTAAAACTTTGAGTATTTGTCATTTTATAGATTTATGATTTATGAATGTATGATTTTCCCACAATGTGATTAGTTTTACAATTTTATGCTTTAAATGTGTTTATATATGTTAAAATAGTATTTCCCTGGAGTATATAGCCTTAAAATGACCTTAAACATGTTTTGAAACTCCCATTTTTAGCCTTTGGGAGTTTCGGCAGGATGTCTCGACTGAGATCTCGAAGATCTCGGTTTTCTCAAGGGTCGAGACACCCTCAAGTTCCGAGATTTTAATCCTTGCTGTGAGAGTTGATAGAGAGTCATAGAGAGACCTTACCGTGGAAGGGGAGGGGAAAGAATAACCGACTGGGAGAAAGAGAGGAGAGAGAATAGGGAAGGGGAGAATCATTATCGCGAGGGAGATAGAATTATTGTGAGAGGGGAGGGGAGAGAAGAGTCATATTGAGAGGGAGAAAGAACAACTCTCAAAGGGGAGGGGAAGGGGGAGGGGGAAAGTACATTGACTGTGAAAGGGGAGGGGGAGAGAAACCGAGAGATAGGGGAGGGTGAGGACACCATCGAGAAAGGGAGAGAGACAGAGAGACTGTTGTAGAGAGGAAACTTCCATTTTCTTTTCTGCAAATATTCATTAACTTATTCATGAGAGAACTTAGCCTTTAAAGGCTTACAAAACTTAGCCGCAACTCAGTATATTACGTGGGCAGTAACCCACTAACCACCAACACAAGTAAATAAAAAAAAACAAATAAAAGATATGGGGGTGGGACCCATTAACAACTAACAACTAAATAAATAAAATAAAAACGTGGGGATGGGGCCACTAACTAGTACGTGAAGGATTTACATGCCCCTATAAATAAAAAAAGAAAAAAAGAAAATAACCAACATAAAAAAAAGAAACAGAAATAGAAACATTTCCACCCCACATGTCCTGCATCATCAAGTCCATCCAAAGCATGAGATAAATAAATATTCCAAAACCTCTAACATAATCACATAGTTAAAAGAGTATGGGCAACATGCCAACAAAATACTAAAATAAAGAGAGAGAAACACTTTTCTGTCTAGGAGTTTTTTCTTTTTTCTTTTTACTTTCTAATAACCAAGGGTCTAGGGTTCAATGTCAGTGTGCCAACGGACACGAGGATAATCACTTATTGGGGCTTCTTATTCTTCTTTAAATGGCAGGTCTTCTTTTTACATGGGTAGGTGATTTTATTTGCATTCTAATGGAGGGATTGAAAGTTTCTGATGCGAATTTGGTTGTTTATATACTTCCATCAAAGGCAAACAGGATTCCTCAAGCGCTTCGTGGCGAGCTAAGTTCACTGCTTTTTAAGTATGTTATCACTCTCTTGCTTCCTACATCTGTTGGTATCTCCCTTTTTTTTTTCCGTTACTTTTAAAATTGATGTTAGCTTATTGGTTTGATGACTTTCTTGCTTTACAAATAATCATCTTCAACCACTCTTGTTGATTGGTTTTATTCTTTTTTTCCCTGATGACTGGTTTTATTTTTTATTGAAGGCATGGATTGTTTGTGATTCACAACTCAGATTAAACATTGGATTTTGTTTTCCTTGTTGTACCTACCAAGGCCTACAGCAGTACAGCATACATGCCCCAATGATACATGCCCCAATGAGGGCTGGCAGGACAGATTATCCTCTTATACTCCTCCCTAGCTCTCCAATTTCCATCGCTTCATTCAATCAATCCACCTCTTCCATGCGTGAACCATAATTACTTGATGATGCAATTGGCTATATGTTTTTGCAGATATATAAATGAATTGTTCTGCCTCTTGAAGGTTGTACATCTGGGTTTTGGATTCAGACTTTTTTTTTTTTGGATAGCTGATTCAGACTTTCTTTATTTCTCCAAATTATGTATGAATTGACAACTCTAGTTTTGTTGGGGGATTCAATTGGCTAATTTCACTCCACGGTTTATAGCTACTTTGAATGCTAAGTTCTATTTTGTAGATTCACTGACCAAGTTTTGCTGGTTTTCTTCAACAGATTTAATGAAGAATTTGATGGAGTTGTTTTGGTTTATGATATATTAGCTCAAAGTAAAAATGGAAAGATTCTTCCTGGACTTACTCCTTATTTTGGAGTCAATGTAAGAGCAAAACTCTTACTTTTTTCTCCAAAGCCAGACATGTTGTTAGGTACATGTGACATGACCCTTCGTAAGTTATGTATGCAGTATTATTGCTCTTTTGTAATAGTAAACGATCAGTGTCTTAATTAGATACTCTTTTCTCCATTTCAGAAATATTTGATTTGTATTTGTTGCTGCTTACCAGAAGTTCTTGTATTTTGAGTTAGAACACTTAGCTTGTAAAAGGTGTCTTCTACTTTTGAAGGGTTTTCGTCGATATAATAAAAAAATAAAAAAATAAAAAAATAAAAAATCCCTCAATGTACCATCATCTATATCTGAGGTAGGTCTGGTGCAGTATTTATTTCGTGATTTGACAAGTTGTTCTTTATCTCCTAGGAACACAAGTTGTTCTAGACAATGATTATTGTTTAAGATGGGTGACTATCACTTCAAGGTTTAAAATCTCGGGTTTCGGAGGAGTCTTGGCCTCCTCTGAAACCGAGATCTCACCGAGATCTCGCCGAGACACTGTATTTTGTCTGAGACAGCTTAAAAAGGCTGTTTCGGTGGCCAAAATATATTTTTTAGGTCTCCAACTTCAGGGGAACATCATTTTTACATACATAAACACATTTAGAGCATAAAATTGTAAAAATAAAGATTCTTTGTGGTTGTTTGGGTTTACAGTCATGTTTTGGCAGTCAATGCTGAAGTTTGTTGTAAACTTAGGCTAATATTGACTATTATATTTAATCAAATATGACAAATGAGACAATAACATAATGCATTGGGGGAAAAAGAAGCAAAATAACACTTCATTATAAATCATTACATCATAGTTTAAATGTTCAATACTGAATGATCCCATAGTCTCGTAGATTGGGCTCACGTATATAAAAATTTCATCAGATTCTACCAATTTTTTTCTCTCTCATAGTCTCATTTAAAAATCTCATTTTTGGGCAAGAATCTAACATTCAACAGTTGATATGAAACTCCCACAGCAATCCCTGCAGTCCGAAACACCACCCGTTGCAAGTTGAAAGTCCAAACAAAGAAAAAATGAGGAAGAAATAAGAAAATTTTCAAAAAACTAACAAAAAAGAGGAAACAGCAGTTCTCGGTCGAGTTCTGGACCGAGAACAATGAGTTTTCTCTTCTATAAAAAAAAAAAAAAAAAAAAAGCAATTTCTCGGCGAGATTTACCGAGATCTCGCCGAGAAATTGCGAGATTTACTTAGATCTCGGCAATCTACCGAGATCTCGGCGAGATTATGCATCTGCCGAGATGAAAAGGGTTATCGACCCTGTTTTCGTCTCGGCTAATGTCGAGAAGGGCGAGATCGGCGAGATCTCGCCGAGATTTTATTCCATGTATCACTCTAGTAATACCTTACACTCAAGAATTTACAGTTATTAAGTTCAGAATTTTTCGGTTGATGCCTTCATGCAAACATGAATATGTGGCTTAACAATTGATGTTTAATATTTTCTCTGACAAAAATAAAGTTATAGAGGAATGTATTACGGTTGTTAATGAGGTGGTGAAAATTGATGAGAGGGAGATACCACAAAATGATTATTTTAGGTATCTAGGCTCAATCATAAATGAAGAAAGTGATATCAAGGATGATGTTTCACAAATGATTAAAATATGATGGATGAAGTGGAGAGGTGTGTCTGGAGTGTTGTGTGATCGATGTATTCCTTTAAAGCTCAAGGGAAATTTTTATAAGACAATAATTCTACTATAATGTATGGTGTGTAATGTTGGGTAGTTAAAAGCATCATATAGTTAAATTTAGTGTAGCTGAGATGAGGATGTTGAGATCATAGTTCGAAATCTTGAGTCTCGAGGGTGTCTCGACCCTCTGAGAAACCGAGATCTCGGAAATCTAGGTCGAGATCTCGGCGAGACACTGCACAAAAGCCGTGAAGGCTTAAAATGTGTATTTTGACCCTAAAATGATCATTTTAAAGCTTGATATTCTGGGGGAACTCTATTCTAGCATATATAAACATATTTAAACCATAAAACTGTATAAATAATCACACATGGTGGTTGTTTGGGTTTACACCCATGTTTGGCAGTGTCGGTTTGAAATTCAAATGTAAACCTATGGTAATATTGGCTATTCTATATAATGTGACACTAATAGAGGATCACAAAAGACCAAATGAGCCAGTAAAATGATATTTTAGGAGAAGAATAAACATAATAACACTTAATTAGTTAATTGTCATAGTAAAAAAAAAACCTAAAGTAGTGGAGTAGACTATACAATCATAATTCATACATTATGTCGAGACTAGTCAAGAACTAGTCGAAAAATGTCGAGAACTGGTAAAAAATGTCGAGAAATGGTCTAGAAATGGTCGAAAATGTCGAGAAATGGTCGAAAATGTCGAGACCAGCTCAAGAACTGGTTGAGATGGTCGATACACTGTATCGAGGCGAGATCTCGTCTCGAGCCCCTTGAGATCTTGGAGACCTTGCCGAGATTTAAAACACTGGTTGAGATGGATATGTGGCAAAACTATGAAGGACAAGGTAAGAAGTGATCGTATTAGCGCTGATTTGGGAGTGTCACCGATACATGATAAGCTACGAGAAAGTTGTTTGAGTCTGAGATGGTATGATTATGTTCAACGAAGACCTTTAGATGCTTTAGTATGGAGGAGTGATTTGATTCAGATCGAAGTATCTAAAAGAGCTAGAGGTAGATTTAAGATGACTCTAGGGGAGAATGTGAGGAAAGACGTGTATAACTTAGGCCTTGTTTCAAGTATGTTTTCAAACAACTGATTGGAGGGCAAAAATCCATATAGCCAGTCCCATTTAGTAGGGATAATACTTTGTTGTTGTTGTTGAATCTTCTTAGTCATAGTTTCTTCTCAAATCTTTGCTTGCAGCCCAATGTATAGGTGTATGGGGGTCAAGGTTCAAAATCTTGAGTCTCGAGGGTGTCTCGTCCTTTGGGGATACCGAGATCTCGGCGTTACACTGTAAAAGCCCCACGAAGGCTGAAAAATTGTGTTTTGGGATTAAAATGGCCATTTTAAGGCCTGATTCTCTATGAAAACCTTTTTTTAGCATGCATTAACACATTTAGACTATAAAATTGTAAAAATAACCCCAGAAGGTGGTTGTTTGGGTTTATACCCATGTTTTGCATTGTAGGTTTGAAAGTTCAGATGTGAACCTAAGGTAATATTGGCTATTCTACATAATATTACACTAGTAGAAAACCAAAGAATGCCAATGAGACAGTAAAATTATATTTTAAGAGAAAAATAAATATAATAGCAATTAATTAGTTAATTTTCATAGTCAAAAAACCGAAAGTAGTCAAGTAGATTGGAGTCCATACAATCATAATTCATACAAATACTCAAATAGTCAAATACGATGATGCCACCAAGTCACAAGTCCCATATCTCCATCACTCTATCCCAATGTCTAATTTCACATAGAGTGTTGTGGAGGATCTAACTCGTAAATTTGCTGACGCCAATTTTCCTTAGATTGAGCAACAAAGTTGTGTCACGACATCTTGGAGTGGAAGAAGCGCTTGCAGTCTTTCACATGTGTCCTAAATATGGAATCTTTAATGTCTATAAGGACACCTATTTTTGGTTCATTTAACCAAACTATGAACTATACCCTAAACTATAACCGTAGCGTAAGATCCAGACACAGATCCCTTATGACTAAATGGTGTCTTTGGCAGTGGCAGCTGCGGCGTGAATGTATAGCTAGTCGGGAAGGAGAGGAGGTTTTCCACAAAATTGGATCCAGTCTATGAATCAGCATTCATGGAAGAACAATATGAATTGGGAACAATGCGGTAACCTCTACCACCATATGAACTGTACTCTGACCCGGTGCCATATCCGGGAGCTAGAAAAGAATCAGATGGGGCACTCCGTTGCCCATTTCCACTACTATCCTCAATACTCATTCCTTTATTGCTAGTACATAGGCTACTAACCTCAGGCACAACATCAATATAATCATTATTCTCATATAGTTCTGGTTGAAAACGGCGACGGGGCCCCCATGTATACTTTTCCCGTGATGAGGATGGATGTCCACCGTGGTGTGTGGCGTGAGTATATTGGCTCTCCCCAGTGAATCTAATAACTGATACCAGCTGCCTAGGCTCCGACTGTTGCTCCTCAGGGCGATCGTGCTACTCAAACGTGGCTCCATCACCACCATGATCATCCTCATCAGCAAACCAATCATGCTTATCATTCCCATCATCACTGCTGGTGCTAGTGCCACTGCAGCAGGGGTTAAACGGTTGAGGAGGTTGTATGTGTATGCGACTCTCGTCTGAGGACAGAAACTGGTCGACATCATCACCCAACTGACTAGCCAAAATGGGGACGGACCTCCCCCCAAGCTCATCCATCACTGGTATTGCTGTTTCCCGCACCTACTCCTTTAAGAGATCTTCTTCATCTAACTCTAACTGGAAGATGTCGGTGAACTCTCTCGGACTACTGTCATTTTCCTGTGATTGGCATATAGACTGTATCCACAGCCTCGTGTTGTGATGCACATATGCCAAGTTGTTGAGCCGTTTAGAGCCCAATCTATTTCCCCTTTTGGAATGGATGAGGGAAAAAATACTCCACTTTCGCTCACAGCCAGTTGCCGAACATGTCTGAGATAGTACTTGGATTGCTATTTTCCTCAACTCAAATGCATCTCCGCCATACAACACCCACCATTCAGTTGCATAAGAAGAACACATTTTAATTACATATCTCATTTATACATATAAAATTAGATATGTTTTTTGGAAATTGCAATATTCAGACTAGGATCAGTAGTTTCTTGGTCAGCCACTGTGGCAGGACTTCCAAAACCCTCGAGGCCATCTCTGAATGTTTTGATCCACACCCATTTTGAAACTTAAAAAAATTAGCCATTAGAATATATGGATTTTCCAACTTTCCAGCAATTAAACCATATAACTCACCTCCAAGTTTGCAAGTGATTGTAATGTTGAACTTGGCTCCAACTTTGCCACAACATTTTTGATAGCATCGATAAGACTAGAACAAGATCTAGTGTTGACTCTCAAAACAGAGGGCGGAGAAGATGGTCACTGTCACTGGTTATTTATTACTCTTGATACCATCTTGCAATACCAGGTGATATAAACCAGGGACCAGAGATGGAGAGAAGATTTGAAGGAGGGAGAGAGGAGAAGTCAAGACTGCTGAAAGTGGCAGTTGATGATGGCTTAACTCCCTTCCCCTGTTGCCTGTATCAATGAATGAAAAAGCAGAATTACAATGTAAAAGAACTCTAGATAAACTAGGAGTCCTTGAATAAGGAAACAATAAAGATAAAATAAACAACTACGAGATAAACAAACCACCTAGGATAGACTGTCCAACAGTGACCAAGAAAAAAAGATAAATCCACCATGATAGGGACAAGCCCCCTATCGGGGACTACATATGACCGACTGAAAAATAAATTACATTCCACAGTGTACATGCCCAGTTTTCAACAATTGTGTTACAACTATGCTGCTCTGTTTTGCTTCTAACATAACCGCAGATCTGTTGCACCCCTTTGCTTATCAGAGAAACTCAATTTTTGGTTATATCTTGGACAGGTGGGGTCAACTGCTCCCACAGGAGAAATCCAAACCCTATTTGGTTCATCTTGGTTGTGTTTGTGAAGTTCTTCAGAGTTCTTGTTTTGGGATCTTTTAACGTTGCTGATTTCTGAATTTCTAATTTTTAGGTAAGTTAAAAAAAAAATAAAAAAAAATAGAAATTCAGAAATCAGCAACGTTGAAAATGCTATATTTAGAAATTCAGAAATTTATTTACTCTTAGGTAAACAATCCAAGTTGTGTTTGGTATAGTGCTATTTTCATTCATGTTTAAGAACTATCAGTATTTTATGGTGTTTCTCTTAGAACCATGTTTACACTATATGTTTAACATAATTCCATCATTATTCCTCCTCTCTGATTCCTCTTATTACAAAATTGCCATTGCCTTGTCCATTTATCCCATAATTATGATTGTCATTGATTTGCTGAGAGGATTTCAACTCCCCATTTCTATAATTTAGGTTTTCAAATGCCTAATTCTACATATCATGCATGTCTAGGCACCCCTCCGCCACCTTTGGTCATACTCTCTAATATCTATATTTGTCCCACAGGAATCAAAAACTTGTTGCGAAATCAAAATTTTTTTGTCTAAAAATATTAAATGCTCTGCTTTTGCTAAACTTCTCAAATACACATCCTCGGGAAATGAAGCCATGCCATTTTAAAATGCTTTTTCACAGCATTCAGATGATTCTGAACCTAGTCTGCTGAGTTTGTTTGACACCGGGTTTAGTTTTAATAAGTCATTTTGTTAGTCCAAGCATGTATTTTGGGCACCTAACTGAAACTTTCACGTCGGAAGTTGATATTACTTCTGTTCAGCAGTCACTCATTGTTTGGGGGTAAGTTTCTCTTGTTAATTGGAAATCCTAGACAAAGCTGAATTGAGGTATCCTAAAAATCTTATCTGCTGAAGAATCCTGGTCTTCAGGTTCCTCTATGGTTCTACGTAATTTCTACGAACAATTTCTTTTTACTAATGCATCTCTTTGTTCATTTCAAATTAAATATTTTTTTCTGTTTTCTATTTAGCTGTATTTAATATTCTGCTGGTACATCTTTTGAGTCACAATGGCATATGATTGGTAAGAGTTTCCTGTTAAATTAGAAGACACTTTAATTATACTGAAGAAAAATAATTGTTTCTTCTTTTTTTCCTTTTTAAATGTCTTCTCATTTTCAAGTCAAAACATGGTTATTTATTGAATGCTGTACTTACATCTTATGCTTCTGATTATTGTTAATGTTCCAATACTCAGAAGGGAAGGTCATGAAGCTTAGGAAAGAATCAATTCATGTCATTGTACTTGGTTTTTCATATGCTACTATTGCAGAGGAAGATATTCGCGGGGAGTTCAGATATAAGATTGTGAGACTGTCCTAATCACCACATCACTAGTTTTTCAATGATATGATATCCTATTTTTCATGTTACCATGTCAAGAGACAACGCTGATTAGTTTTTCATATTGTTTTAGAAACATGGTGAGGAAGTATTTGGGAGCACATCTCACAAGCGACATGTAATCAAGGTTGGAAGCATGATACGCTTCTTAACTAAGAGGTGACTTTGTCTTTATTTTATATTTAATTTTAAAAGTACAATGTTATGTTTTTTCATGTGTTACTATTAAGTATTATCCTCCTCGCTTTGTTACGTTGATCAAATGGATTGGATCTGCTCTTGATGAAATGGACAACACAAGGGAATTTTTTGCATACCTTGATATTCTAAATGTCAGTTTGTGGAATTGGTATTTAAGAGAATTTGAGATGACAGATCTTTAGGTTTCGTTAACCAGTTCTTGAAATCAAATTCTTGGGACATGAATGTCAGTTTAATGATCTTGGAATATTGTGGACTCTGGTTGATGGTCTTTATGATCTCATCAGTGCCCAACCATTCATGGCTAGAGTTTTTGTTTTATATTTTACTCACTTTTTGTTTTTTTTTTGGTGGGGGATGGGGGGAGTTATAATGTTCTTATCTCTAATCCTGTTAAGAAGGATTACAATAACTCCTCTGTATTTGATATGCAAATCTCACTGTGTAGCTTTGACGAGGAAATTCTTCACATTTCTGGATCTCTGATTCCTGCTAATACTGGAAGTATTGGTTGGTTAGATAAACATATGAGAGAAAGTTCAGAAGTTGACAGGTTTTAAAAACTCTCTTTTTCCAATTGTAATCTTTATTCTTGTTTGGAGTAGGAGTTTGATTCTCAAAACCATGGAATTTTAATTAATTATTCTTGTCTGTGAGAGTTTATATGTTACATGTATGCAGGACTAACAAGAAAAATAGAGAAAGGGAGGCTCATGGTAGTAGATTAATTAATGAGGCAACTATTTCTTTGGACAATGAATATCCACCCAAGAAGTCAAAGAGGTCGAAAATGGTTGAATAGCTTTAAGAATAGAGAATTCTGGAACTATCGAGGCACTTTCTCCTACTTGGCAACTTTTGTTGGTTTTTGGTTTTTGGCAGGAGGGGGTGTTCGGATAATGCCTCACTGTGGTTTAACATTTTAAAAATGTAATCTGTAGAATACCTAAAAGTGATTAGTTTCTAATCACTGGTCTTTTCAAGGATATTTCTGTGTTGTCAGTTTTAAGAATGTATGTAGGAGTGTAACTGGTGAAAGATTTAATTTGGTTTTTTGTTTTTTTGGGTAAATCACATGGGTACTAGAGTTTTGAGAGGCTGTGTGTATGTGTTTGGTATACATTTTTGGAATGCATTATCTTCTTAGAATGGACAGCATTCCTAAAATTGAATGAGTGGGCCAAAAAGCAGGGGCTTTGTTTGGTTCCCTTACCTTCAATTCCCCTTGCAACCAAACAAAGCCAGAGGGGTTTCTGTTCTGGGCTGAGGAATTTGAAAAGGGTGAAGAGTGTATCATAGAATGAGCTGTGTTTTCCAATGTATTTCATGATTCAAGAATTAAATTGCATAACCAACGTCTTTTTTGTTATCCTAGAATGTGTTTTTGATCTAGAATGTATCCAATAATGTATATCAAACGAAGCCTAGGATATGTAACATTTGACATGCTACTGGTTTGGTGACACAAATCTTAGACATGCAGGGATTGAAGGAGGAAGACATCCAAGGAATGACAACAAAGCTATCAGCTTTGATACATGAGGACAAATGGGTGACCCCTTGAGCCCATTCCACTTTGCCGAAAGATATCCTTCATAAAGCTGCACAAATCCCATTTCTGAAGACAAGCTGATTTGGACTCCAAATAGAAATGTTATAATCTCTTACAGCCAAGGGATTCGATATTTGGAAGGAAATGGTTCAACTATAGAATATAGAGATGATGAAATCAAGAAAAAGCAGGTTCCAATCATCTCTAGATGCCATCTATGCCCTAAACAAAAGAATCTTTCGAGCATATATTTCTTGAATGTGATATTTCTGAGCAGATCTGGAAATCATTGCTAGGCATCTTTAACTTCAGTTGGAAGAGATTTCCAAATGCTGGCCTACTACTATCGTGGTGGAAAAGAAAGAAAAGGGTTGCACTTCTGTCGAAAATATGGATGCCTCTACTAAACTCACATTATCAGCACTTCGGAAGAGTAGAAACAGAAGCTGTTCTGAAGGGATAAAACCTAGCCGCTATGCAATCATGAGACTTGTATCAGATGCAATTTGTGACATGACTTTATTGGAACCTGTCATTATCAAATCAGTTGTGGACTCGGTGGTTTTGAAAAAAAACTTAACCTCATGACAAGGGCCGATAAGCCTTGCCCATTGTCATGGTCAAAACCCAAAAGGGGATGGTACAAGCTAAACATTGATGAGGGATCATGAGACTGGTCAGGTAGAGTAATGTTTGCATTCTCAGACTATCTTCACATAGCTACAAATTACAAGGTAAAAATTTATCTAGCTGTGAAAGGATTACGAGAAGCTAATAGATTAAACATCAAGACGGTTTGGCTGGAAAGTGACTCTAAAGCAGTGGTCACAAGTCTTCTTTCTAATAAAATCCCATGGCAGTTTAAGCAACAAAGCAAAAATAAATAAGATACACCATGTTTGAGAGAGGGGAATGTAGTGGGGGAATGTAATGGCTGATATTCTGGCTAAGAGGGTAGCTACAGATATTCGAACAGAATCTTGGAGTGTCTTAACTTCATAGCTTGTGAGGTAGTCTGGGATGCTTCAGATAGGTTGAGATATGGATTCACTTAGTTTTTCTTTTACCTATGATAGGGTTCTATTGATGGAAATGCCAAAGGTGGAGGTTTATTTATTTATTTATTTTATCGTGAGTTCTTTTTAATTATGTATTTAGTTTATTTTTTTTCTCACTATTTTAATACAAGCTAACCTTTTAGCAAAAAAAAAAAAAGAAAAAAAAAGTAACATTTGATATATTATGTTTGAGATAACCCTATACCCAATCTCTTTGGGGGGTTGAAGTTTAAAAGGTTATAATGGGAAATCTTTATTGTAACAAGTCTTTGTAAGTCACCATTGGATTTATATCAGTCTTCAAATGAAATACTAAAACTATCTCCTACATATTGAGGATCTCATGATGATTCGCTTTCATAGATATTCATTGGGTTCTTGCAATAAGAATTTTCCATTATGGGTCATTCTCTATGTAACAAGGTTGTTACATTTAAAATTAGAACATATGTAGCAACCTAAACCAGTCATAGGATCCTCTATAGATTTTTAATTAAAAAATCGAAGGTAAGTCAACTTGGGTTTAAGCTCAATTAAAGCCTGCTACTGGAAAGGGATGTAAAGCAGATTTCTTGCCTAGTTGTGGTTAGGGGCTTGCATATTTCGTGTCTCATGGCTGTGCATGGGCCCAAAATATGTTATCAACATCACCTGAGATCAGAATTTACGAATCAGATTCAGATGCTTTACTGCACAAGAAACAAGTAGCATCTTTATTCAATAGCATGCCTTATTATTTGGATCCAAATAGTCTTTGGTTGTCCAGTTATGTCAGTCGTGATCGCATGGGTGGCCTTCACCCGGCGTGTTGTGTGGGTATGAGCGTTTGAGTAAAGGTCAATTGTGCGATCACAACTGATACCTCTCCGATGACATAAGAAGATTTCTATCCTTATTATTTATTTAGTTTGTATCACAATAATACAAGGGAAGCAATGTAGATAGACTCGGCCTGAAGTGGTGATAGAAAGGAGCTAGTGAACCGATAAGATTGGCTACATGCATACCCTATTCATGAGCTAGGACTTAAGAATTGAGTTCACCTACATATACGTGTACCATGCATGTACGATTTGGGCATGACACATCACTCAGCCATTTACCATCCATAGAAGGGTATGTATGGAAGAACAAGGACTGGAGTCATTGTGATTTGTATAATAATGCATTTAGTCTTTCGTCCAATATGGTATAGAAATGGTATTGCACCCCCTGATACTTTTTCCCATGAGATAATTGAGGCATATGCTAACTATTGTATCCAAATCCTCTCCTCCCAAGGTTCGGGAGGAGAGGTGACAACCCCCCTAGATGGCCGAGACTTGGGGTTCGTGTGAATCCGAGCCCTCCGTCCGAGCCGACACCCCTTTGTCGGCTCAGATGAAGGGCTTGGATTCACCCAAGCCCCACGTGTTGGCCATATAAGGGGGTTGCCGCCTCTCCTCCCGAACCTCTGGGAGGAGAGGATGTGGATCCCTACCTACTTGGTTGTGTACAAAAACTTTCTCCATAATATGTGGGAAATGGTTTCTTGTCCAGCTACGTGGTGGTTCCTATGCCAGTGCAGGGATCAATGGAAGTGTAATGATTGGCATCTGACTAGGGGGCAGGGTGATCTTTTCACCCTCCTGTTTTTGAACACAGGTACATATTGCCAGACATAAATCTTTTTCCATAATATATTTCTACAATGCCATTTTAGGGGAAATGTCTCACATCCTTTTAGTTCACTAAATCGCCTTCAGACTATCAGATTATCAGAGCAACCATCAAAGGAGGAAAAGGTTGAACAAAATTGCAGCATTACGACATGGTCAAATCAGCGAGCAATGTAATCATAGAAACAGGAGGTTTGCATCGAAAGACAATAATGGTATGAACCAATAGATGCTAGTCTTCGAAATGCAAATACAGTGAGGAAATATCATAGTCCTCAAAGCAATACGGGTAGGGAAAATCAGGATCAACCTCCTCAAAATCAGTGATATTTAACCGATTTGATAACAATCATGTCCACCCAAAGGAAAAAAAAAAAATACTCTTTTTTATTTTTATTTTTATTCCTTTACAGAGAAAATGATCAAATGAAAGGTAAAGAGGTGCAATACTAGAGACTGGAATTGGGAGTTCTGATGGTGATGCAAAGTGTATTGGCTTTTGGCTGCGGCAAGGTGAGATGTCTCGAAAAAATATATGTATTCCCCTTCCGAATCGATCAAAAGAAGAAAACAAAATTAACAACAAAAAATAGACTGGACCCTGTATTCTATTTTCCTTGGTTTTTATCAACAGAATTTATGAAAGGGAAGGACGGAGGAGCCTCTCTGAAATCTGAAACTGGAAGAGTAAGGAGAAGAGGGGTTTTGGAGAGCTCTTTTAAATTGACATTGTGGGCTATTCATGGAGGATGAATGATGAGAAAGAATGGAAGACTGAAAGGTAGCTAGTTCTGGATTGGCAAAGCAAGTCGCAGAGGTAGGAGCAAGGCATTCAGAGGAATAAAAACAACATGATTCTATAAATTACCTGAACTTCTTAACACAAATAGTAATGATGCTAATAAGATGTAAAATTTATTTTACTTTACGAACGGGTGGGATTTGGATGTAAAGTGAAATGCAAGTTAATAACTAAATCTGAAATAATTTGAAATTAGTTACACAGTAATATGATAGCATGTGCTGTAATCATTACAAAAGTTTGGAGTAAAAGTTCAAAATTTTCACTTCCCTTCCCTACCCTTTAATTCCCTTTACAACCAAACAAAACCGTAGAGATTCTGCATCAGTTGCATTTGAACCAGGTGATTTTGAAAATGAATAAAATAGATATAAAAAGAACGTACTTTACTTGCCGATTCTCGTCTTGGCTATCAACAGAAGGGAGCAGATGTCTCGGGGGCAGGGGGTCACAAAGGAGTGGGGAGGGGCTTGTGGAGAGGGAAAGAGCTGGGGTGGGAATTGCAGAAGGGTGAACGGGTGGTGGCTGCAGATGGGAGTCGGATCAAAGGAAGAGAGGTCATGGAGAGCCTGTGGGTAGAGAATGAGATAAAAAGGTTAAAATAGACAGTATACTTAATTTGTGAACAAAAATAATTCACATGGTATCCCAAATGTTACCATGAAACTTGAAGTAACTCAAGTGTTCTTTTCTTAAACATTGGGTACAAACATTGGATACCATGGATATAATTTATCATTATTTATTTATTTAGTTCTAGGTTTTGGATGACCACTGAATGTCTTAAATCATTTTCCCTTTTGGCTATGTTTGGATGCCAAAAAATGAAAAAAAAAAGAAAAAGAAAAGAAAAGATTTTTTTTAAGAGACATAAAACGACCATTGTTTCAATATTTATTTTGTCTTCAAGTTGTTTTTTCTTTTCTTTTCTTCACATCCAAACATAGCCTTTAATTTTATGACCAAAAGTATCATGTAGGATCATGGTATGAATCTCTTCCCCTATTTTTTTTTTCCTGGTCCTCCTAATTTATACACTACAACACCCATAGACTCCTACAACTACCGCAGCGAAAGGAGGCCAAAGAAAGACTGTAGTGACTGCCAAGCGACAGTGAAATCCTGACCACTCATGATGCATTGGGACTGGTTGGGATCTTCACTGCCAACCAGCAGTCATTACAAAGGATTTTTTTTTTCCAGAACAGGAGGGGGTGATTTAGAGGTGCAATTTGTCTTTAGTCTTCAAACAAAACAATATGCTTATCTTACCGCCAGCCGTGAATTCAGTGTCAAATTTCTCACCTGAGTTTCCTTCACCCACAGACAATCTTTTCTCAAAAACTGGAAGCTTCAATTTGTTTGAGGTGAAGAACCTTGTCAACTATTGTGCTCACTAGCACCTATAATTCATTATACATAATTTATTTTCTAATTCTTTATCAGGCTTTAATTCTTTTTATTAAAAAAAAAAAAAAAAAAAAAAAAAAACTACGAAAATTCAGTCAGAGGTTATCCTAGAGGCACCTCAATTAATTAGAATTCTCCCCTGAAGTTACATAAACAACAGGTCCCAAATCTTGAAGCAACCGAAGGAGGCTCACAATTATAAAAATATGTATTAAGACCAGCAATTGTTTGCCAAATCCAGCATCTTCAAGTAACCAAACCTCAATTAGTAATGACCATCAAGTGAAAAAACACAGCATCCAAAATGCAAGAGGCCCTTCTGTCAGATCTTTCCAACTCTTTTGAGCCTCCAAATTTGTTGGAGTTCTCTTGGTTTCCAAAGCAATGTATAAAGCCTCCATGCCCATATTTCGGTCATTCACCTCTATGCTCCAGGACTTTTGCTCGTCTTTTTTGCTCTCCAACGGTCATTTCCAGCCAGATTTTCTGCTCATTGTTCCCAATCCTAATGTAAGGAGATAACATTGCTCCAATTCCCCTGGCAGAAAGACAAGGTAATATCTCAATATGTAGAGAAGATTGTGGCTGGATAATAATCTCCATATACCTAATAATGCAGCAAAATGAGGAAATACCAAAGAAACAATGTGCTATGGTAAACACAATAACTTCTACACAAGAAGGCTTTTAAGGGACTGGAAAGAGGAACTGGATTTATCCCTAGAAAAAAAAAAAAATCTTAGTGTCTCAAAGCTTTGTGACATGCCGGTTGACAGTCTTCAGAGCCGATAATGTTACATTTATTTGTGAGGTGGCAGATTTTGAATTAGCACAAAGTGGACTTCATGCGCACCTCATACTTAAAGTTTCAACCTAAAATAAGGATGGTAAGTGGTTAAAAAAAAGTACATAAATTACAAAAATTACATTTCACCGTAACATAATCTATTGGCATTTTTTTAGTAATTTGGCTGTTATGTTGAACTCAATTTTAACAAAACTTCCTCTACTCTTGAGCTGCAATTTGACCAATGAGATGGCTGTGGGTCCTCCATCACATGGACTACACACGTTTACCATTATTATAAAGTCAAGTCAGAAATCCATGACTTGAATCAGTATCCTGAAAAATAAAGTTTAGGCAAAAGATGGAAGACATAGAAAGAAGGGGGGAAAAAAAGTAGGTTTTGAACTAGCAATCCATTCTAAATAACTATTTTTAAGAAAAAAAGCTTCAAATTGGAAAAAGAAATATGAAACTTCAAATTGGACCAGAAAGTTTTCTGCCATTCATAGAAAACCAAGAAATCCAGCCAGTTTATATCCTACGCATCTCTATGGTAGGACCAAACCAGACCAAAAATATGCAAAGTTTGGATCAACCAATTTCAACCATCCGGTTTTTAAATTGAAGTGTAAATGTAAAAAAAAAAAAAGAAAAAAAAAAAAAAAGTCATACAATTGAACAGCCCAATGGAGTTTGGGCTCTTCTACCTTTTAACTTTGGAATCAACATTTTTAACAAGGATAGATGGATGCCATAATGGTACAGATGTGAGATATCAACCTATAGGCCAGTGGATGGCTCAGAAGACTGTCAACTGGGATCTCTCCTAATCCGGGCCCTTGACAGCAATGGGTAATCTGACTGGTGAAAGGTGAGAGCAAGCCTTACTGCAGAGGTTCCATAGTATTTACATTGACACAGTATTATGTATACTAGTATGGAAGCATGCAATTATTAGGTTATTCATTTAGAACTGAACAATCACAGTAATAAACTTGATTGCCAAATATAAAACATCATTCACAGAACTACAATGACAATGACTGCTGCTTCTAACCCACGAAGGTGGAAGTCCATAAAAATTTATCAAATCAACAGATAGAAAGTACAGTCTCTTACCTTCACAACCTATCTATGTCCATGGGTTCTTCTGGACCCTGATGGTGACCTTCCTGAGTCAAGAGAGGTTCGATCCTTTGGATCCTTATTGTGCTTTTCTTGCTTTGGATCAGATGCCAACTTTTGCTTCCGCATCATTTCCTCAGCATGTCTCCTCCAAAGGGCCTCCCTGTCTTTCCTTGGCATTTTTGAATACCTAGGATCAGTTTTAAGAAGGCATTTAGCTGTGGACCATGAATTAAGAACCGTCTTCCCATCTTCTGTGACTTGTGATGCTGTTTCAGCAGTAATGACCTCCACCAACAGAGCTCTAAAATCACGTGCACAGCGCTGTACATCAAAATATTGTTAGCAGCATGGGAAGTTTTGATCATGTCTATCTCACAGGGAAGCAGTATCGTAATATAGTCAGACATCAATTACTGTTATGTTACAACACTTCAGTCGCCTGCCTAGTTTGTGTCCAAGCTCATCTCCCATTTTATCTTTTTGGCCCAACAAAAGGACATTATTGATCTAACAATTAGAACAAATCATTGATGACAATTTAAATGATTCCCTTTCACGGGGGAGACTGAAAAGTCGAGATTTTCTAAGCTTGTCCTGGCCAGCCACATTGTCCGTGATCATAATTGAAGCAAACAATTCAGAACTGAACATAATCTTTTCCTGCACACTCGCCTAAGCTCTGCGCATCCTCAGGTTATCCTTTTGGGTTTGTTTCGAAGCTAGGTAAGTCTAGTTTATAGTGTTCAAGTTTCATTTTGATTAATATCTAAAACAAATCTTCAAAAGTCACCTTCACCTAAAACAGAAACATTCAGGACCGTAGAAAGTAAAGAGACACCCACATTTTCAATTTCTCTACTAAAGATTTTATACAGCACTAGCCAGCAAAAAGAGCGCTCAGAATCTTGAAAATTTTGAAACTTGAAAGAGTTAATTGCTTCCCCTTATTAGAGACACATCTAATAACACATATTACCAAGGATTAAAATATCGCGTAATGGTTAGGCGATTTTAAGAGACATATCATATCATATCATGGATACGCTAGGATACATTAGGATGCAGGGCAGGATACGCACGGGAAGAGGGAACATGCAAAACAAAATTTTATAAAATAAAAACACTATAATAAGCAATCTTGAAGCATTTCCAAGGATTAAAGGCATATTTGATGACATTCAACGAGTTACAACCTTTAGTTCGCATGAACTGCAGATTCCTAGCAAGGAAGAAGATTAGAAAAATGGAATAAATCAGTTGTATCAAGCTCTATATGTGCATATTGACCGTATCCATATCAGTTTGAATCGAGGAATTTTTTTTTTAAATCCAAATAATATGTATTTAATAATACGTTTTTAAACTGTATTGACTGTATCACTCCGTATCCTGTGTATCGGTTCAATATGGTCAACACAGCTCCATACAAAAACCTATTTTAAAAATAGAGAGATCGTATGTGTATCGTATCAGAGCATGTCGATACCGATATGTATCGGTCGATACACACCGAAACGATACGACACCTGGTTCCTTGCATATCACCCTAACACCCCTCCTCCCCCCTTTTCACCCCTGAAAAAAAAGGGGGGAGGGGCAAATATTAACCAATTAAAGGATCAGCTCAAGAGCTCAGTGGTTGGAATTTAGATGGATCACTAAAAGGATATCATTTCTTATACAATATTTTACCTTAGCAAACAGTACCTTAAGTATTTTGGATAATCTTCTACTGATTATTCTGAAGGGAACCTAACACTTCACCCGGCTAGGTCCAAGGTTTTAATAGAAAAGGCACTCCACCCATAGTTCTAAATCTCGGCAAAATCTCAGTGACATCTCAAAAATCTCGACCTTCTTGAGATTTCAAAATCTCATAAATCTTGACCTTCATGTGGTAAAAAAAAAAAAAAAAAAAAAATGCAGTCTCAGTCTCAGTTGAAAATCTCGGAAATCTCAGAGCTCACTGAGACGGGATCGAGATCCGAGATTTAAAACCTTGACTCCACCTAGCCATCTCCATATGGTAAACATCTCCTCAGAAGAAAGGGGAGCTGAAAATAAGGACATCATTAGCCCCACCAAATTGTTTTTATAAATTTTAATATTTTTTATTCAACCAAAAATGAATACTAAGATAGTTGTGTATGATAGGGAAATTCCCCCTATGTTTCTCTCCTCTAATGAAATCATATATTAAAAAGAACTAAGAACAACATCAAATAATAAGAGAGAGGAACGTGAAGAGAATACCTCACAGATAGGCTTATTGGTTCAAGTAAGAATGAATACCTCACAGATAGGCTTATTGGTTCAAGTAAGAATGATATATATATATATATTATATATATTATATATATATATATATATTATATATATATATATATATATACATATATATATATATATATTGTCTTGACTAAACCAGATGTGCCATAATGGCAGCCATATGCTTCAGGGAATTCATTCTTGCGTGAGGAACTTTGGAAATGATGAGCTTCCTTTTTGCTTTCCTACTTTGTGAGTTAGTGGAACTTCCTTATCCTGTTAAGTCTAACTCATATAGTCTCTCCCTAGTTTTCAAAGTATGAGTGACTGTAATTGTATTCACAATTTAATAGTGGGACATCTAGCTACTACTGCAATCTGTTTTCCTAATTTAGGTTAATGCTACAAAAACTACAGTAAACTCATGCACACAAATCACAGGAAATCTAATAACAAAAGGCTCAAAAATGGGTTTCACTAAACAAAATTAACCAACCAATATTTATTTTCCCCACTAACTAATGTACCCAAAACAAATGTGGGGTGTTACAAAATTATCCAAAACAGTGCACACTAGTGCACGCTATACCCCACCCCCACGAATTGGACAATTTCTCTCCTCTGAGAAATCTGGCTACTCGCGGTTAGTTTGTACATCCCAAGAAAGAAACATTTAAAGAAGCATTTCTGTGGGCGGAGCCATTCTTGGCATCTCTTGATCAACAATCTTAAACACTCAACAATCCTCAACTTATAGCTAGTTTTACTGAAATTGCACTTCATATATACTTCAATCAGAGTCTTTGTGCACATCTCCAGGGCATTACAAAGAGTAATTTATTAGTTCAGACAATAACATCCATTATTCCTGTTGTTTCAAGACAACTTGATAGCAATATTAATACTGATGTTTCAAGCATCTGAACAACAACTGACATTTTTACCCCCCCAAAAAAAAAATTGAATCTTATCAACGCCGACCTCTACTTGTATATATTAATGTTATCAGCATGGAATTAGATAATATTATTAATTAAAGTAGCATAGAAAACTTGTACTCAACGAATCACCAAGGCATTGCATAGCTGTCTTGATTGACTAAATTGTATATAAGAGAAATGGGAAGGGGTTTCCTAAATGAGAAGTCTAGGAAATTTTGTGGACGGATAGACCCCAGGGTCTGCTTTTCACATGTCAAGTTTCAGCCTGAACGGAGTTTGCCAAGTCGTAAAATAAAGCCTTGATTTTTTTTTTTCGGTTGACAAGTAATAAAATAAAGCTTTGAAAAATAATTCAGGACTATGAAGAAGATGAATGGACTATTAAGAAGGTGCATGGACATACATGGAAGGTTATATGATTAAATGAATCTCTGAAATTTTACACAGGTTAATCCAGACTATTCCTAGATATCCAGGGGTCGGAATCACCACATCACCCTTTCATATGCCACAATTAAGGCTGCCTGTGTAGGAAATTTTCCAAGATGTGCACGACTACGAAACATTTTGCAAAAGAAATTTATTGTACATTTTGGCCAAAAAGTCTATTAGACAACCAATGATAAGACTTTCTTTGATGGTCAATGATGCAATGTGGGTGGGTTATTTTTGGAAATTTCAATCGTTGGATAAGAAGGGCTACAGTCAGTATTGGTCATGTGCAAGGGTTCAAAGCAAATTCAATTATATGCCCTCAATATATTTCCTTATATTTCATCTTTTAAATTATTTTCAGCCTTCTTCAACACTAGACTTTGCAATGAATTTTCAGATATATATTTCACTATGTCGTAACATGTGACTATGGAAGCCCGGGTCCAACCTGCACACAAAATTTGGGGGGCCACCTGATCTTTTATGTGGGAAAAATTAAAGGTATACATCAGTCATGCACACTTCCCTAGGTAGTGTGGATGTGTGTAAAGTTCCATTCACCTGAGGTCACAATGTGTCAGTATATTAGTTGGAAAGTCAACTTTGACAGCCATTGAAAATACAAAAGGGAAAGTCATAAAAATGGTATGCTATGAAGCAAGCCTGCTCACAACAGACTATTAGAAGACATTTTTCCCCTTGTAAGTACATATATATAAACAAAAGGCCTCTCGACAGTAATAGTTACATGCAACATAGAGGAAAATGATAGCATATTATAGTGGAGCATTAGATAACTTGCAAGAGATTGATGCAAATTTACCTCATTCAAAATCTTTACATGTTCCCGGAATAGCTTTTCTGTATCACTTTGATCTAAATCAGAGTTGGTAGCACGTCCTTGTGGATCCTTCTCAAGTTTTGGTTTTGATTCAGTCCAAGATGCCTGATGAAATAGAAGGAACATAATTAGGATTGTCACAAGTATCTCAAAATCCAGATGAGAACCATACAGTGAAAAACATTCAGATCCTTATCTTGGTTTTATCAAAGACTACCATCAAATCATGTCGATGTACAAACCTAAACGCAACCACTTTGGCCAGAAGCATAGTCAAACAATATAACTAAAATTTGGAGAGGGAATAATGAAAAGAGGTGGGGGGGGGGGGGGGGGTGAAGTGCTGGAGGGTTAGAGGGCTATCCAAGTTAAGTGGAATTGAAGTTAACCATGACAGCGTGCCCAGGAAAAACAGATTGGCAAATGTCAGAGAAACACAACATAGTGTTTCAAGCAAAATCTAGTGTCAGTTGGCATGAACCAGCAATATTTAGAGGTTTACTCAAAGTTGCATTTACTTAATAAAGTGATTATTCCCAAGAATTTGAAGTTCTGTATTACTAAGGACATGGAAAATGATAAAACTTCAGTCACTGGGTGTGAGAAAGATTCCGTTTCTTGCATTATCATTCTCAAAATGAAGTGTCCTGCATGGGTATAGCATGGACATATGCAAAGATCTCTGAATGGACTGGCAAGGAAGATTGACATCGCAAGGAAGATTGACATGACTCACATTACAGGAGCTAAAAGACCAAGAGGCAGCCTGAAATGACTTTGGGATAACCGACATGCAAGAACTAGGGACCACAACAAATATGCTCTAAATTGAGTTGAATGGCGAAACCAGATCCCTGTAGCCGACCCTGTCTAGTTAGAATGAGAGATGGTTGAGTTGAGTTAATGGTTTCCCTTTATAGTTTCTTAGAGGCTACAGAAGTTATTAGGAAAGAGGATTCCCTCCCACTTCTCCTCTTTACCATGAGTTGATATCTTCGATAAACTCTGTAACAAGGCCACTGAGAGAAACTTGATTCAAGGTTTCTAAACACACAAATATAGAGTGCAGGTATCTGATGCAGTTAACTGTCCAATTGGGCTTTAGGAAGACCTTATTTTGGATCCTAGATGGGTTTCATGAGCTTTCTTACATATCGTATTTAAGGGTGTCAATTTGGATCCAGAACTGGGAACCGTCCCAGGAGCGAACCGCTAAAACCCATCCCAAAACCATGCCATGGCTAAATGAGATTGTTCTAGGAGTCATTTTTGGAACCGAATACTAAATGGGACAGGCCGATTCTGGGACGAGTCTCCCAATGGATCTAGTTTCAATAGACCATTTAAGAACCTATTGGACCCAGAATCATCCAAAACTGTTTAAATCTGGGTTCTTGACATATGGTTATGAATGATGTTGAATTCTGATTTGAATTTTAAATTTGCTTTGGTATAGGTGCGGCTGGGGACCATTGGTGTTAGTCATCCAAATGTGTTGATGATTAAATTCAAGTCATCATGGTAAAGACTTAAAGTGATGCTTGTGAAGAAAAGGCAGACTAGGAACGCATTCTGGGTATTGTTTTTATTGGAAGGTTTGGTGAATTAGATTCAAGAAATTTTAGGTTATGATATTGCGAATGTTTTGATTCATGGTAGGCTTATTCCAGTAGAATTTCTAGTCTTTATAAATCCTTAAATGTACTTTATTTGTTATAAATCTTGTTATGATTAAAGACTCAAAATTTATTAGCCCTATATAAATCCTTAAAAGGTAGGCTTTTGAGTGTCCAAAACCATTAAGGAACCAGAAAACCGTTCTGTCATTAAATAGAACGAGTTTCTAGTTTTATGACAGTTTAGTAAATATGATGGTTCTGGAAATGGCCTCCTTGGGACCAGAACCAGTAAGGAACCGTCCCAATTACTCAGAACACCCTTAATTGACTTCAAGGATTAAAGTATCGCGTATTGATAGCGAATCAGTCGGGCAATTTTAAAAGACGTATTGTATCATATCATGGATACACCCTCATACGTATCTCTATTTTTAAGGATGTGCATAGCTGAGATACGTATACGATATGGTAATCCATGGTAGTATCAACCGATATCGGTCCTGTATCGTATCGACACCTTCGGATATGGATACGTATCGGTTAGTAATGGACCGTATCGAGGATACTTTAAACCTTGATTGTGTTGGCCCTTAAGTCATAAGCCATAAAGTAGGGTTGAAGTCTAATACACGAGATTAGTAGTTAAGTTAAAGAGTTTGAATTTGATTAGGATACTTATTTGTTCGATAAAGTTCTGTTTTGAGTATATTTACTTTATTTAGTGTGTAATACACCTCTGCATTAATTAAGCAATTAAGTTTTCGGAAGAGTTTTGGAGTTGTTTAGCTATGCATACTGGACTGGTATTCTAGATCTGATTTCCGTCCTTCTCCTTCTAGTTCTGCTCATCTCTGAGATCAGGTGTGATGCAAACCCAAAAGGTAAGCAAGCCAAGATCGAAGATTGGTAGAAAATAGAGATAGGTACTAGAGTCCCTCTAGTAGATAACCTAGGCAAGCTAGAGTCCCACTAGTGCCCATTGTAAAAGTCTCACCTAAGCCCACTTGTTTCTCACAAGCACACTTGATTCTCACAAGCAAATCTCAAAGAGAAGATTTTCACAAAGTTCTGAATGCTACAATAATAACCCATAATTCCATTATGTAGGGAAAGGGAAGGCTATTACATCAACTTGAATTAAATGGACTGTTGGAATTCCAAGACTAAATGGAATTCCCAACACCCAGAATCTTAAACCCATACATTAATAACAAACCCCAGACCTAGAAAACAAAAACAAGACATAGAAAACAATTCCAAGACATTGAAAACTATTCCCAAGACATGGGGAACTACAAACAAGACATTGAAACTGGAAACATTAATGTTGTCTTGGAAAGTAAAACCCATATTAATTCACCTAGGAAAGTAAACTCCACTAAGGACTTTTAGACTTCACTAACGACTCTTAGACTTCTAAACTTGTATGGACAACTTATCAGCCATATTTGGGCCTTCAAAATATGCCCAATACAAAAGAAAACATAACAATTCCTAACCCCTAACCCATAACCCATATAAACCAATAGGCTACTTATTAACCTGTTAGATTAGGCTTTGGGCATAGTTTGGGCTTGTTCCAACATGAATACTTGTACTGGAATCTATCTACATCAACTCTCTTCTCAGAAAAAAACTCGACCTCGAGTTTTGTATAGGTGAAGAATCAATTATATATGATGCACGCTTAGCTTCAGCCTGTAATAGTACTCTGGTAGCACATAAACATTAGGGATGTAGTCTTGTAGGCATGGAGCTCACTCTTCAAAGTACTTCGGCAAGATTACGAATTCAATGTGCTCAACTTCACAATCAACACCAAGAATATCATTGGTAGTAGTCACAACATCATGTGGAACGCTTGTGAAGTCTTCTTCAATCATGATCTCTTCTGTCGCCACCACTTCAATCTTATCCTCTTTTACCTCTTCAACAAAGTCTTCAATGGTAGGCTCTAAAGAAGGAACATCGTCCACCTTGTGATTGATCTTGTTTTCATCTTTAACCCCTTCAATGAAAACCTCTATAGTAGGAACATCAATCTATTTTGGTGGATGAGAGATGTTCCATGGTGGAGGAAAGGTCTCAAAGGTGGAGGAAGTGCTCCGGTGGCAAAGAGTGCTTGTTATGTCCCAACTCTACTCAATTTGAATCAATTGAGTATGTAGCTGATTCATTGACTCATGTATCTATTTCATTTGTTCTTGTTTATGCCGTTGCTCTATTGCTGTCACTTGATCAGTCAAAGACTTCAATAAATCCGCAATATGTTGTAAAGTAAAAGATTTACTTACTTGTAGTACAGAACTATTCTCATTTCCAATCATGGCTCTGATACCAATTTGATGCAAACCCAAAAGGTAAGCAAGCCAAGATCGAAGACTGGTAGAGAATAGAGATAGGTACTAGAGTCCCATTAGTAGATAACCTTGGCAAGCTAGAGTCCCACTAGTGTCCGTTGTAGGAATCTCACCTAAGCCCACTTGTTTCTCACAAGCACACTTGATTCTCATAAGTAAATCTCAAGAGAAGATTTTCACAAAGTTCTGGAAGCTGTAATAGCAACCCATAACTCCATTATATAGGGAAAGGGAAGGCGTAACAACCCCTTGGTTACATTAACTTGAATTAAATAAACTGTTGGAATTCCAAGACTAAATGGAATTCCCAACACCTAGAAACTAAAACCCATACATTGATAACAAACCCTAGACCTAGAAAATAAACAAGACATAGAAAACAATTCTTAGACATAGAAAACAATTCCAAGACATTGAAAACTGTTCCCAAAACATGGGGAACTACAAACAAGACATTGAAAATGAAAACATTAATGTTGCTTTGGAAAGTAAAACCCACTATATTAATTCACCTAGGAAAGTAAACTCCACTAATAACTCTTAGACTTCACCAATGACTCTTAGACATTTAAATCGTATGGACAACTTAACACCCATATTTGGGCTTTCAGAATATGTCATAACAAATCCTAGCCCATAACCCATATAACCCAATAGGCTACTTATTAACCCATTAGACTAAGCTTTGGGCTTGTTCCAACATGAATACTTGTGCTGGAATCTATCTACATCAAGGTGTGATCCTTCTTCCATAGATGTCAAGGCAGTAAGGCGAACCAAGGTGTTGGAGGCTTGACAGGGCGCTTAGGCGACCAAGGCGATCAAGGGGCCCGCTTAAGCGACCAAGGTGCCTGATTTTTCAAGGCGTCACAAGACCGCCTGGGCTTGACAATTATGCCTTCCTCTCTCTTCTTTATTCTTCTTATTCTTACCTCTACTATTAACATCAAAATTTCCTTCTTATTCCTTCCATCTTTCTACTAAGATTCTTGTCCATCACTTTATATCGCCATCTAGTTCTTAATCTATACTTGCTGGCTATTATATCTAAAATGCAAATCTGAAGTTCTGCAATTTATTAGATTAATCCTAAATCTGTTCCCTAATTCTGATCGACAAAACCCTATACTACTTTCGCAGTTCTTACTAGTAGCTAGAATTTTTAAGCTAGCTGGGTTTCATTGTCTTATAGCTTTGACTATCAAAACTTTTACATCAAATGATAGGTCTAATTGCACTCTACACTCGACCAGAATTACATCAAGATATAATTATTGGATATTAAGATACTGAGTTTCTCTTAGAGTCAATTCTTTCCATAACCTGATTCTGTCGACTTCTAGTTCTTTCTTCTAAATTCCTTTCTTGTACCTTGAATTGCATTAGGATCCCACCTCCAGTTTGCTAATGATAAATTGTTTTTGTGAAGCCAATTTCAAATCAGTGAGAAAGCAGAAGGTTTGCTTAAGTGTTTAATAACATGAAAAGGCCTTAAGGTTGACATGCGTAAAAGTAGTTTGATAGGGATTGATGTGAATAAAGCAGATCTCATAAACTACTTGTCCACCAAAGACTGTTGGGTAGACTGATGGCCATTTAAGCTTCTGTATTCCTAGATTCTTGAGTTTCTCAGATCGAATGATTGAGAAGGTATGAGAATGGAGGTTTGGAAAAAACAAACTACTTATCAAGGCAACCATGACTAATGTTACATCTATTATGTCTCCCTCTTTAAGGTTCCAGCAGGTGCACAAAAATTTTGAGAAGCTCCAGTGACATGTTCTCTAAAACCATGACGTGAGAAGAAAGATGATTAAGTGAATCAGGAGCTGGTGAATAAACCAATTCAGTATGGTGGCTTTGAATTGGGCAACCTTCCCAAAACAAAATGATAGATTGTTAGTCTAAATGTTGGTCGAAATTCCCAAGAGAGGAAGACACCCTATGGCAAATGATGATTAAATAAAATATACTTATGAGTTGTCTAAGAATGGTGAGACTCCAGCATAAGCAACAGAACTACCCTTGCTTTACCTTGGAAGAGCATTTGGAGACTTAGTGTACCACATTAAATTCAAAGAGGGTAATGGTCTGATGCAAAGGCTAGGGTTTATAATCAAATTTAGGCCCTAATCCTTGCAATAGGATCTTTACAACCAGTCCCAATACAATCCCAGTCAAAACTAGAAAACCAGAATTATAACAAAGATAGAAAAGTTAACTTTGGGAACAATCCGGCTGTTGATTGATCACAAAACTTGGGGGAGTTGTAGTCTAGGATGTGCTTGCAACAATATCCGAATTTGAGGTCAATCCGACCACTGGTTGCAAAGTTATGAATTTTCCAAAATTGCTTATCGCCTGACTACGGGTTCTGGTAATCAGCAGTAGTAACAAGTCTTCAAACTCAGCAACTGATAGGATTTTTGGAAGGGAAACACTTGCGCAATCACTAGGGAATAGAAGGAAGATCGAGAAAGAAATTGAGAAAGATATTAAGAGAAAAAGAGAGAACAAGAGTAATATCCGCTGAGTCTAACAGCCCGAGACCCAACCAGAAGCGCAACAATGCTCTTCTGAATTTTTAAGTCTACCTTCTTCCTTCTTATTCATTCATTTATAGAGAGAATAGTGTTTATATAATTCTAGAAGGGAGATCTGTCCGATCCTTCCATTATTGATTAGAAACATGGAAGGAAAGTCCTTGCTATAAACTTTCTAAAACTGAAACAAATTAATAGGAAACTTTCCTAAACATAGAATGGAAAGTTTTGAGTTCAACCAGAAAAGAATCCTAGGTTTTTACTGAAATCAGGTCAAAATCCGTGACAACTCTGTTTTGGGCTGGTCGAAACCAAAATTTAGAACCTTGACAGGGTTACAAGCAATGAGTTTTAGGAGTTGACAAATTAAGTGAAGGAAAGAAAGACTCCTGGTGTTAAAAATAAAAAATAAAATAAGGACTTTGTCAAAATGATAGATTCATCAGGATTTCAAAAAATTGGCATTCGACTGGTTAAATAACATAGAATTGCTACCAAGTACTTTCCATTGGGAAACCATTCAGCAAATCATAACAATGCAGAAATATTGTAATAGAAACATTATTTTCAATTCATTTGCATTCAAGCTGATTCTGAGAATTTTTAAGTTACACCATACAACGTTGAACCATCAAGGGTTCTTGAAAGTCTAAATTGAATCAACAATTATCCCAGAGTCAATACCACCCATTACTCAACTGGTAGAGATATGGTGAAAGTACCTGAGGGTCTTTGATTGTTTCCACAAGTAAAGCTTGATAAGAAGCAACTGCTTCCTTTCGGCGAACTTTCAATCGCACTCTCTCCATTTCTTGTTCTTCTCTCTCCTTTCTCTTCCTTGTTTCTCGCTCCCTTTCCTTCAATTTCTCCTAGTGACATGCATGTCAATCAGATATTCCCCCAGACACATGAAAACATTAGATGAATCCTTGTTACCAATCCCCTACACAGAAAAAGTAAGCAACAAACCTCTACCCCAATAAGGGAATGATTCACTGCAAATCAGACTGTCCAATTGACATCTTGGATTATTAAAGGTGAGACTGTGGTGGTCTGATCAGTTGAATTCTTGAGGATGGCAAGCAAAATGGGGATAAAAAGCCATACATTATACAACATTCAACTTATCCAGATGCCTAGGATTATCCAATTGGATACAACTTCTTGGCCATGCTGTCCAGGAGACAAGCACTCAAATTGACATTCTGCAATAGTGGGACTCCTAGTCATGGGGGAGTGCTGAACAGCTATTTCTGCGTGACATATTCCAGTTCCTTTTCTTATTCTCTTTCTTTCCTTCCCCCCCCCCTTTTTTTTTTTGGGGGGGGGGGGGGGGGGGGGTGGGAGGGGGGTTGTTAATAAATTGAGGTTTCAAATAAAAAAAATTAACAGTTATACATGAAGGATTGCACTAAACACGATATCTACGACTAAAAGCCGAAGCACCAACCAAAATATTGCATTAAATACCGTATCTAGGGCTAAAAGCTGAAGCACATATCAAAATATATCTGGTTTATCATTTCGCATGCTTAATTCAGGCCCCAGGATATGAGATAGACCATTGTAATGTCCTGAAAATCATTATTGTCCTTATTTGACAGTTGGGCAATGTTGATGCCAAAAAGCATGGTTCCAAATTTTGACAGAAATTTCGAAATTTCAGCGAAATATTTCAGTTCCAACAAGAACAAAATGACTACCGAAATTCATATGCGAAATTTACCAACATTTTGAATTTTGACAGACATTTTTCATTCTCCGCAAGGATCCATCGAAATTCGAATTTTTATTTTTCCAAAAGTAGTGTGATGGTCTTCTATCAATAAACCAGAAACAGTGGACATCCTTTAGAATGGCCACAGACAAAAGGTTGCAATATCCTGTCTAGTGTTACCATCACTTTAGAGCTGTTCTCAACTCTTGGGATTCTTTCAGGCAATTGAGGACTATTCCAAAAATCCATAGTGCAAATGATTAGGATCCTTGAGGATCAAATTGATCTCATCCTTAGCGCAATAGGACATCCTAACATTTGAAAAAAAAACACTTTGTGAACATGACTGCTTTTCTTTTTTCTGGTCAGCGACAGTAAGACTTCATTTGATCATTTTCTACATCAACCAGGTAGGTGTATACCTAAGATTCTTTATACTCAACCATCCTCAAGGGGGAAAAAAAAGGCATCCTAATGCACAAGGCTCCCGCTATTGCAAGTCTGGGGAGGGCAGAATGTATGCAGTCTTACTCCACAACATGGAGAGGCTGTTTAAGTGTTTTGAACCCGTAACCACCAAGTTGCAATATGACGACCTTACCGTCACACAAGGCTCGCCCTCTACTCAACCATCCTCAAGAATTCAACTGAATTACAAATATTTTCATCAAAAGAAAATTAAGGAATAAAAGAAATCCTACAACTAGTATCATTCATTAAAAAATAAAATAAAATACAGATACTTACTTGCTCCTCCCTCTTGACTTTTGCAGCTCGCTCAGCTTCCTCTTCCACAGCCTTTAATTCAGATATATACTCATTAAACAAGTTTTCCCTTTCTTCATGCTTGACAGACTTGTACCTAGGATCATTCCGTAGGCTATCCTTTACCTACACCAGTTTCAATTCATACAAAATCACAAGAGAATTTAGAAAACTTGGAATGAGATTATACTATAGTGACACAAAGAGATCTTAGTGACTATATAATTCTGCAGTTGACACAGGATAGAATCACAATGTCAATAATCTTATCAATTTTCTTTGGCTTCTGTTACATTTGCTTCTTCTTCCATGTGGAATCCTATGCAAGGCGAGAAATAACTCTATTTTAAAATGATATAACAAAATGAATATTTCAAATGCAAAGTACTACTTACAAAAAGGATGACTTTCTACTTGTTTTTATGGAATTTCTAATCCATGAAACCCCCAAAATAAATAAATAAAATAAAATAAAGGCTGTATTTCCCCAGGTGGGACTTTTTTGTCGTGGATGTAATTCAAGAGCTTCAAGACTAGACACTAATACTAAGAATCCAACAGCATCAGAACCAGTTACATCAACTTTATTTTAAGTCAAAGGATGGCAATAAAAATGGTTCATGTGGGATTCAACAATGCCATTCATGCCCCTTCTAAATAATTGCAATACATTGCAATACCATAACCCACCAGTCCCTTAAAAAAGGCATGAAGTCAATAACTTAACAAAGTTGATCGAGACAAAGCAGATGTGGGGTTTTCAAAAATCATACCTGACCCTTACCTATAAGGGTCATTACATGCCTTAACAATTTAGGAGGTGGCAGGGCACCACTTTAACCCTCCCCATTTAAAATAATATGATGAGGAAGTGCACAAAATTAAGATGCCTCAAAATCTCTATGCACCTTTATTGATTGGGGGTGGGTTGTTGGGGGACCTGGGTGATGTTTAGGCAGAGAGAAAAATAAATTTATTAGAAACATAACAAGAATATAGAATAATTTATCTCTTCAATTTAATCAGACATACTGTAAAGAAAATATACTGTAAGTTCTTTCAGACAACTTATATTATCATATAACTCTTCTTTTAACCTATGAACTTATTTGCAATTGATTTATGCATGGAAAGTGAAGCATGGCCTGGGAGGTCAAGCAACACTGTTGTTCTGAAGTAAGGAAAAGTATAGAGAATCAGAAAAAGAAAAAATCATATTAACAATAATGCCAAATCCCCAGAACCAGTTTCTAGCAGTAGAGTGCCAGCATGGAGGTACAACTCTTTACCTGCTCCTGTTGCTGTGTTTGTTCACCACCCTATACCTATATAATCAACTAAAACTAAAGAAAGACATCTTGATAAACCTCAAAAATAAAAGCTAAAAATAGTATCTATGATATATTTCAGAAAGTGAGAGACTAACTGGAGAAACCTCAGGAACTATACATTTTTTTATTTAAAAACATTAAGAGCTGATGGTTAAGAAAACTATTCCCACATTTGCAATTAAGTCAATCAGTCGCTAATTCTGCTTAGATGTTTGTCACATTATCCAATGTTCATGCAAAATTTCAGTGCAATCGAACTTCACAAAATGTCCGCACAAAACTTCGAAAATAAAAGAAGGTACAATTTAAAAGAACAAAAAGTAAGATGTTGGAAAATGCAGGAAAGTGCCACATACATGGTAGGGCCATATGGTTGAGATGTGCCACTAATTTGACAAGTGGCAAATCAAGAGGATACGCTTCCACAAGGCAGAAATAGCCTCTGGTGAAGGAGACATTCCTCCAAAAAAATGGTGTAGGAAACCATTTAAAAAAAAAAAAAAATTATATTCCCAGTTCCCCCCGCCCCTCCCTTTGAACAACTTTCTAAACACAAGCTTTTCAGTGTAATGAATTTCATACAAAAACTTTCCAAAATTTTGGCCATTACTTTCTACCAAAATTAATTTCTTTTTGGGGAATCACATTATTGAAATGGCTGTCAAGAAGAAATACAGACAAACGAAAAAGAAATACATGTCTTATGACCAACAACAAGGTATGTCCTTGTCAATGTAGTGAATCATTTGCTAACTTTAAACAGGGCCATACCCTGGACCAACGAGATCTCGGGTTTATATCCCCCCTTTCTTGAAGCATAGACTTGAAGCTAGAGGCTGAAGCCACACGTATTGCTTGAATCTTGTCTTCTGCAGCTTTCTTTAGTGGAAGAACCCTGAAGAAGAGATACAAAATATGTGTAACCAATATAATATTACATAATTCAAGAAATAAGAAAACCATCTAAAGAATATTGATAAGAAACAAAAAGAAACAATCACTCTAAAGAAACATAAAACCTGAATAAGAACTATCAATAAGATTGAGGCTTTAATGAGCTCCTTCGGAAAGACTCGGATAATAATAAGTTCCTTCAAATGGCGTCCCAAATTTTGAGGGAAAGGTCTAGCTTTGGAGGCCCACATTCTAAGGTATCTTTCCATCCAAAGATGGTACATCGAAGCATAGAATGCAAGCTTGCCATTAGAATCGTGCAAGGACTTATCTCTGAAGGCTTTATGGACCCACCTCCATTCATGAAATCCCCAATCCTTCAAGCAGAAGACCAACACTGCCGAAGAACTCCTTCCCAAATACGAACAGAAAAAGAGCAGGCAAAGAAAAGATGAGCAAAGTCTTCATCAGCAGACCAACACATGCAACAGCTGGAGGGGGAGAGACTGATCCTCTGACGGAGAAAACTCCTGTGGGGAGAGAGTTGGTCATTGCCCTCTAGACAATGAAGCCACGGTGGGAGATATGATCTTGGAAACAAACCCCCAAAACGAAAGCACCTTAGCAGCCCTAGAGCGAACAACACTCCAAGCCGAGGAAGCAGAGAAGATCCCCGAGGATAAAGCATTCCACCCCAACACATCAGCACTACCCGAGGGACTGCGAGAAACCATATCAAGAGAGGAGAGGACCATACTAGAAATAAGTTTAGATGAAGAAGCACGGCCAGACATCCAAGAACCTTCCAAAAGGATAGATGAAACTTTTGGCTATATATCATGACCATAGTCAAGACAAATCCTTTCCCCGAACTGGAGGATAAGGACTCCAAGAGATCTCAATTGTCCAACCAAAGGAAATTAGAAGAACCATCATCAATACGAGTTTGGATGACATCTGAAACGATGGATCAAAGCAGCAACATCTTCCTCCAAACCCAATAAGAATTCTGAAGAGGCGAAATTGTCCACATTGACTTAGTCTTCAAATAGTTGGCATAGACCCAATCCAACCAGATACCCTTCTTCTTAGCCATCACTCTCCAGATAAGCTTGAGAATACAAGCATTATTGACCTCCTTAACTCTCCCGAGCCCAAACCTCCTTCCTCTTTTGGGATACAGACCAAGGCCTAGCTAATATTATGCAATAATCTATTGTTGTCAATCTTCCTTCTTCCTTACTTTGTTCTTCTCTCCTACAACTCTTCCTCTTGTATATGGTTTCAATTTAGTGTTGAATAATGTCTCTAATTTAGTTTAAAAAAAATCATTATTTATGACTTATGTATGGTGCACAATGCTTAAAAACAATAGTTTTACACACATCATAGGCATTTCCATGCATATCAAATTGTATTTGGCATCTCTCTGATACATCCCCGCAAAGTCTCTTAAAACAGGCTTCCGAAGTGCTGCCTGATACCGATACTTAACACCTTGATGCTGACCATGGTGCATGAATCCCTAGTAGAAGCTAAGGAGATAACCACATTTTAAGGTTAGATGAGACAAGAAGGAACTAAGATGTTACTAGATTCAATTGTTTCAAGCTTGACTGACACACTACATGGCACAAATCTTAAGGACGGAAATAGTTATGGGTAATGGCATGCACCGCCTTTAACTATCATTATTCTATTTCTGAATATGGTGGATATGGTCAATCTTCATACCCCACTAAGTTTGAGGCTCACCCAGATAGTGCCTCATCCTATATTGAGAGTCCCTTCGTGAACAGAGTCCCCAACCACATACACCTCACCAACCACATCAGCCTACTTTGTTTAGCATATATAGTGGGTCTACATATGCACCGTCATCTTCTTTACAAAGCAATGATCCATTTCCTAGATTCGGTTACCTTGCACATGTTAAAGAGTTGATCTATCATGCTACTATTATGGATTTTATGCACCATTGCTCCACGTGTTTTTGGTTGTGTGTGTTTTGCACGGAATCATCAACATCTTGGCAAGTTGGAGCCTCGTGGGCTCAAGTGTGTGTTTGTTGGCTACTCTGCTACTCAGAAGGGTTATGTGTGCTATCACCCTCCGTCTCAACGTGTGTTCGTGACTATGGATGTGGTGGTCCATGAAACTGTCTCCTATTTCTCACCGGTTCCTCTTCCAGAGGGGGATCTAGTATTCAAGGACGGTGAAACCGGTGACAGTGAAGATGTGCCCCTTGTTGCTCCGTTACCTGAGGGTGTGTCTCCGGTGGTTGTATCTGTCCAGGGGGAGATACAAAACTCTATGCAGGTCTATGTTCAGCGCCATCCGTAGCACCTAGACACCACCACCACTGTAGCTCTTCTACCCAGTTTATTGCCATCACCTGATCTAGGTTTTGATCCTAGTCCTTCTCCATATGGTAATCTCGCACCTGCTCCTCTTAGTCTTTCGAACCCATCTCTTGATTTAACCATTGTTGTTTGAAGGAGAACGATATCGTGTACGCATCACCCTATTGCTCAGGTGGTATTGAATGGCTCTATCTCCATCCTGTCAAGCTTTTCTGTCTTCTTTGTCTTCAGTTTCCCTTCCTCGAAACTAGCAAGAGGGTCTTACCAATTCCTGATGGAAGGCAACCAAGGTTGAAGAAATGCAAACCCAAAAGAAGGATGACAATAGGGACTTAGTTCCTCTTCCTCCCCAGAAACATACAGTGAGCAGTAAATTGGTGTTTGTAGTAAAGCAGAACATTGATGGTACTGTGAATTGGTACAAGGCCCGATTACTGGCTCGTGGCTTCACTCAAACTTATGGCTATGACTATGAGGAGACTTTTGCACCTGTTACAAAGCTGAACACTGTTCAAGTACTTCTCTCCTGTGCTGTTAACCTACGTTGTGAACTGCAACAACTTGACGTCAAGAATGCATTTCTCTACGGTGAACTTGAAGAGGAGGTATACCATGAAGTTCCTTCTGGGTTATCAACCTCAGCGACACAAGGGAAGGTCTGCAAGCTTAAGCAAGCCCCCTATGGTCTAAAGCAATTTCCTCATGCCTGGTTCGATCGCTTTCATTGGGCAACAGTGTCGAATGGTACACTCAGAGCCATGCTGATCATACCCTTTTTATTAAGCAATCTGGTGATAAAATTACTCTTTTTATTGTGTACATGGATGACATTGTGGTCACTGGAATTGATACAAAGGAGATTGTGCGTCTGAAGACTTATCTAGGTCAAGCGTTTAAGATCAAAGACTTTGGGAAGTTATGCTACTTCCTTGGCATTGAGGTTGCTCGCTCCATTATGGGTCTTTTCCTATCCCAGAGTAAATATACATTAGATCTTCTTTCAGAGAGAATGATGCCCTTCGATGCTCCACTCGAATCTAATGTCTGTCCCTCTAACAATGATGGGAACTCTGTTGATAAGGGACAATATCAAAGGTTAGTTGGCAAATTGATCTACCTCTCTCACACTCGTCCGGACATTGCTTTGGTGTTAGCATGGTCAGCCAGTAAATGCATGATCCTTATACTACCCATTGGGAGGCTGTGTTATGCATCTTGCGTTACTTAAAATCAGCTCCTGACAAAGGGGTGTTTCTCTCCTCCAATGGTCACCTACGTTGAGGCCTTTACTGATGCTGATTGTGGCAACTCCTTTAATGATCGTCGTTCTAATACCAGGTATGGTACGTTTGTCGATGGCAACTTGGTCAATTGACGAAGTAAGAAACAAGTTGTTGTTGCCCGGTTTAGCACTGAAGTTGAGTTCCGGACTATGTCTCATGGCATTTGTGAGTTAATGCTGCTCCAGCGACTTATAAGTGACTTAGCTATCCTTGTTTCGCTACGTATGATGCTCTATTGTAATAGCAAGTCTGCGATCAGTATTGGTCACAATCCTGTCCAACACGATTGCACCAAGCATGTGGAAATCGATCAAAATTTTATTAAGAAAACAGACCAAGGATTAATCTGTGTTCCTTTTGTCAGAACTGATGATCAATTAGTTGATATTTTTACCAAAGGGTTAAGTAGTAAATTATTTCATCCCATGGTTTACGAGTAGGGCATGCGTGATAGAACAGAAAAGTCAGGTCTTCTTGAAAAGAAATTCAGACAATTGGATATACTTGAGTGAAGTCTAATCCTATGGGGAATCTGAAAATTCAGTGGCTAGTTAATATTCCACCTAAGCAAACAAAGGCGACTGTTTGTTAACCAAATACATTGACTACACAGGTTTCAACCATGAGCTAAGTAGGATCACAATCAAAATTTGGTTCCCTAAATCAATCCTAGATCAAACACCATAGACACTGCTATAGAGAAACTTCGAGTAATAGTGTCCCAGAAGGCTACATCACCCACCAAAGATGGTTTGAAAGCTCGACCGAGACGGGTCGAGATCTCGATTTCTCGCCTGTCTCGACTGGGTCAAAACGAGAACTAGGGTCGAAACTGGGTCTCGATCAGTCTCGACTAGTTCTCGACTAGTTCTCGACCTGTTTCTACTGGTCTCGACCAGTTTCGAACTGATCTCGAAATATCTAGACCAGTTTTGAGTGGTCTTGACCTTTTTGAACCAGTTTCGAACTGGTTCAGCCTTTAAAGTATGAATCTCGGTTGAAATCTCGACCGAGACTCATTTCTTCATCTTCTTTCTTCTCTTTTCATACTTCTCTCCACTGTTTCTTTTCCAAATTTCTTCTAGGGTTCGATTTTGAGCTGCTCTTTCCAAATCTTGCCAAGATTTAGCTGTTGAAGACTCCATTTCACCAAAGCTCTCCACCAAATAGTTGAAGTATTGTTTTTTTTTTTTCCCTAAAACTTACTTTTTTACATGAATATGTTCAATATATGTTGGATCATCATGAAATTTATCTATGTGAGAGTCATTAGACCGATCTACAACGTCACCTTTCGAAATTATTTTCTTGCATATATATTTTTTATTTTGATTTTCTGTTAAAAAAAAGCTATTTTCCAGCAATTAAAAATTAAAAAAAAATATGATAAATATTAATTAGATAGTGTTGAGAATATTATATGATGAACACTGTTGGTCGATCTATGCGCCCACAGTTTCATTTTTTTTTCTGTATATGTATATATATATATATATATATTTTATTTTTTGTTTAAAAAAAAAAAAATACATTTCTTAAATATTAATCGGTTTACTTTCAAAATAATATATGTTGAACAAGCTACCACAAACGGATTGACAATCTACCAGTGGCAGAACCTTACCCCCTTTGTCCCCCTCGCTCGAAACATATGGCCGACTTTCAAAGATCAGCACTTTGTCTCTGCTCGTCAAGTAAAGTGATGAAGGTGTACTAATGGGTAAGAGCCGCATCAAGACTGAGCTTTGACGTCAACTTCGCATACAAAAAACTGTCTCTCTTTTCGTATCAAAAGAAGGCTTCTGTTCTATCTTGGAAAAGTGATGATTTCATAGAAAAGGAAAGCCGTTCAAGTCAGGCTCTGAAGGAGTGGAAAGTTTTTTGCCTTTATGTTGAACATCGTTTGCCGATCTACGCGGTCATGATTTCAGTTATTTTTTCTGTACATATTTTTATTTTTATGAATTTTTTTATTAATAAATCCTATTTTTCAGCAATAAAAAATTAATAAAAAAATATTAATACTTATCTGATGGTGTTCAAAATAATATATGTTGAACACCATTGGCCAATCTACGGTTCCATGTTGTCGGATTATATTTTTGAAAAAATAAATTATTTTTATTTAATATCCAAAATTAATAATAATATCTAAATAATTGTAAAATTAAGAAAAATTAGGAAAAATATTCTGTTTTCTTATAAAATAGTTTTAAAATTTTGAAAAATAATTTCAATGTGTTTTGAGTTGTGTTCGCATATTTGATGCTTTTATGTTCTTCAATTTTAAGTTTTATTATTGTAAATCTATTGATTTAAATTTCTCTATTTATCATCTTATGTAACAGTGCCTCGTTTTATCTAAATATAATGGCTGCTTCGGGTTTTCGTGAGGGAGGTGGTGATGCTGGTTGTACTGACATGGCTTGGCAGTATTGTACCATCATTGACGGTGATAGAAAGAAGACCCAATGCAAATTCTATGGGAAGAAGCTTATGTTTGGTGGGATTACCAGACTTAAGCAACACTTGTGTGAGACTTCTACAAATGTGGCAAAGTGTGCTATAGTTCCTATGGAGATTACCAGGGCCATAGCTGTACAGATGAAGGGAGGACAGCAGAGAAGGGCTGAGAAAGAAAAAATAAACAATAATTTGAGGATACAATCCGAGGCACAGTGCGTGGTTTGGATGATGATTTTTCAGATGATGATGGTATAGATATCACGGGTATGACTGAGCAAGAGGCCAGAGATCTGAGACGGGCAACAATGGCTAGTAAAGTCAGCCTTGAAACGGACCGGGATAGGTTGAGGCAAAGAGCCTTGAGGGCAAGTGGCAGTGGATCATTTCAGTAGCCTGAAGAACTACAAACACAGAATAAGGGGGGGGGGTTGGCTTCTATGTTTAGAAGATCAAAAAGTACTAGAGCACAACCACAGGCACCACCACCTGCACCTGCTACTGCTAGGGATGAGGATTATGTTGAGATCCTACAGCAGGATCCAGCAGTTTTTAGAAAGACTGGCGCCAAACAGAAGAGATTGAAGAGTATGTGGAACTAGAAGGGTACAAAAGAATTTATTGGGGATGCCTATGCTAGGTGGTCCATATATAATTGTATCCCAGCAAATGCCAGTGGTGGTCCATACTATCAGCCTTTATTTGATGCAGTTGCTCAAGCTGGTCCTGGTGTTAAAGCCCCCACTCCATATGAAGTGATGAATGTATATATCCTAAGAATTAAAAAAGAGCTAGAAGTATGGATATAAGGGTTAAGGAATAACTGGAGTACATATGAGGTCACTGTTATGTGTGATAGTTGGACTGGTCCCACTAGAAAGTCCATCATCAACTTCATGGTCTACAATGATGGGAAGACATCATTCTTAAAGTCTGTGGATGCATCTGCATTCACAAAAGATGCTAACTACATCTATGGATTGCTACAAACAGTGGTGGATGAAGTTGGTGCTACAAATGTGGTGCAGATTGTGACAGACAATGGCAGCAACTACAAGAAGGCAAGAGAGATGATGATGGCTAACTATAACCTCTTCTGAACTTCATGTGCTGCCCATTGCATTGACTTGATGTTAAAGGACATGGGCAAGATTCAAAAAGTAAAGCAAGTGGTTAAACAAGCACGCCAGGTGACAACATTTGTATACAACCATGGCTATTCTTTGAACTTGCTGAGGGAGAGATGTGGAGGAGACTTGGTAAGACCCGGCATTACCAGATTTGTTACCAACTACATAGTACTGAAGAGCTTTCAGGCAAAGATGGTAGGCCTCAGATCGATGTCTGCATCTGAGGACTGGTTTGGGTGGAGGAAGTCTAGCTCTCCTGCTAGGGTTGAAGCACATACTACTATAGCTTCAGAGAAATTTTGGAGAACGCTGAAGGATGTAGTTAGAATTCTAGAGCCAGTGGTGAAGGTACTGAGAGATTAGTGGATACAGCATTCCAGCCCACCATGCCACATTTATATGCTGTTATGGATATGTTAAAGGACCGTATAAAAGCTGTGCTTCTACGTGGAAACAAACATTTTGTGAAGATTATCAAAGATTGATGGGAGATTCAGCTGATGCACCCATTGCATAAGGCTGGTGAGTATATTTAATAATGTCTTTAATTTAGTTCCTCTTAGTAGTTAGTACTATATTTTAATCTAGCGACTCATATTTTGCAGCATACTATTTGAACCCTAAGTATCAATATTCACATGTGCTTGGGCTTAATTCTGACCTTATCGGTGCGGTAAAAGATGTTGTGACAAAATTGGTGCCAGATTATACTATACAAGCACTGGTCAACCTGGAGGTGAGTTGTATGGTTTAAGTGCTGAATTATTTAAATATCCATATATTACAATGGCTAATGGTTATAAATTTTCAAATGGGTGTAGATTAAAATGTTTAGAGATGCTCTTGGGAGTTTTGGAACTCCCGCCAGAATGGCTGGACGAGATAAAATCCTGGTATGGAATTATGGAAATTGAAATTTCACAGTAACATATCTTATTTAATATGTGTATTAAAATGTGTTCTTCTTCTTGCATAGCTAAGTGGTGGTTATTGTATGGCGAACATGCAACTGAGTTGAGGAGAATAGCAATCAAAGTCCTATCTCAGACATGTTCCGCATCTGGGTGTGAACGAAATTGGAGTACCTTCTCCCTTATCCATTCAAAGAGGCGGAATAAATTAGACTCTCAACGGCTAAACGACTTGGTGTACGCCCATTACAACATGAGGCTGAGGGTACGATGTTTGAAGTTTGAACAAAGAAATGACCAAGAGCTGATCGAGCTAACCGACGTCTTCCAACTATCTTCAGATGAGGACGATCCTTATGTGGAATGGGTGCGAGACAGAGCAGTACCAGTGATGGATGAGCCTGGTGGGATGCTCGACCCCACTATGTCTGCTCCAATGGGTTCTAATCTCGAGTGGTTTATATCCTCAGATGAAGGTTGTGTACACTTAAAGTCACCTCAACTGTTTGACCCCCCATCTGGTAGTGACCCAGAAGGCGGTGATGATACAATGGATCAGAATGGCTGGTCAGCTTTTGATAGTGGTGGTAGTGATAGTAATGGTGGTGGTGATGAGGGTGGTAGTGGTGGTGGTTATGATGCTGGTGGTGGTGATCCTAGACCGACTGTACCCATTATTAGATGGACCAGCAAGAGTCAGTATATACACGTTACACAGGATCTAGATCATGGTGGACGCACATCTTCATCACGGCCTATGGCTGCATATACAAGTAAGTCTCGTCAACGGGAACGCCCTATGCAACCAGTGGAAGAAGAAGATCGTTTCTTTGACATCGTTATCCTTTGGAGTTTAGGCAGGTTCTCGCCGAGATCTCGACCGAAATCTTGGTAATTTCGGTTTTCTCAAGGGTCGACACACCCTCGAGATCCGAGATTTTGAACCTTGCCACCAAGACACCATAGGTCGTAAATATATACGCAAAATTAGGGTAACAAGTAAAAGAAGCTTTAAGGAGGATGAATGTAGGCAAAGCACCAGACCCAATGCCCAGATGAGGTCCCAATAGAAGCTTGGAAGAGCCTAGGAATCTATGGAATATCTTGGCTAACTAAGCTATTTAATAAGTTTATGAGCACAAGGAAAATGCCAGATGAATGGAGGAGATGCATTATGGTTTCGATTTATAAAAATAAAGGTGATATTCAGAGCTACAATAACTACAAAGGCATAAAACTAATGAGTTAAATTACAAAACGATGGGAGAGAATTATTGAAACTCGCATGAGACAAGAAACTACTATTACGGAGAACCATTTTGATTTTATGCTAGGTGGATCTACAACGGAAACTATTTACTTGCTTAGGAGACTAATAAAAAGATTTAGAAAAGACAAGAAGGACCTCCTTATGGTCTTTATTGACCTAAAATATCTTATGACCGAGTCCCTAGAGAGTTAATTTGGCAAGTACTATAGAAGAGAATTGTTTCAAGCAAATATGTAGATGTAGTTAAGGATATGTATTATAATGTGGTGACTAGGGTCAGAACAGTGGGGTGTCAAGGTAGTGAATTCCCAATTACAATTAGGTTACATCAAAGATCAGCTTTAAGCCCTTATCTGTTTGCCCTTATTATGGATGATTTAACCAAAAAATGACAAAATGAAGTTCCTTGGTGCACGTTTTTTTGCTAATGATATTGTTTTGGTGGATAAAACAAAAGTTGGGACTAACGCCAAGTTGGAGCTATGGAGATTAACATTGGAAACAAAAGATTTTAAGATAAGTAGAAAGAAGACAAAGTACATGGTGTGTAACTTCAGTCACACAAGAACGGATAATGAGGTGGTGAAAATTGATGAAAGGGAGACAATAAACTGCTTATTTTAGATGTATAGGTTCAATCATAAATAAAGAATGTGATATAAAGGATGATGTTTCACATAGGATTAAAATAGGACGGATGAAGTGGAGAGGTGCATCTTGAGTGTCGTGTAATCGGCGTATTACTTTAAAACTTAAAGGAAAATTTTATAGGACAATCATTCAACTAGCTATGATGTATGGGGCAGAATGTTGGGCAGTTAAGAAGCAACGTATATATAAACTTAGTGTAGCTGAAATGAGGATGAGGATGTTGAGATAGATGGTGGCAAAACTAAGAAAGATAAGGTAAGGAACGATCGTATTAGAGCTGATTTGGGAGTAGCGCCAATACATGATAAGCTACGAGAAAGTTGTTTGAAATGGTATAGACATATTCAACAGAGGCTCTTAAATTATCTAGTACAGATGAGTGATTTGATTCAGATTGAAGGATTTAGAATAGCTAGGGGGAGACCTAAGATCACTTTAAAGGAGGTGGTGAGGAAAGACATGTATAGCTTAGGCCTTGTTTCAGGTATGACATTGAATAAAGCTGATTGGAGGACAAAAATCCATACACCACTTAAGAGTTGCCTAGGCGACCAAGGCGTTCCTAGTATATATATATATATATAAAATCAATATTTAAGACAACCTAATTAATATGAATAAAGCATAGGATATAAAGAAGCATATTTATAAAAAACAAAAAAACACAAATCAATAAACTAAGAAGTTAGAACATCATAGCATATAAGTAAAAAGCAAAACTGCAAGAGGAAGACTATAGTGTACTTAAAGAACTAAAGATCAAGTTACTCAAAAAATATTATACTATTGTCAGTTGTTAGTGTTACCTCTATGATGCCAAAATAAGTGTTTGTGCCTCTATTCCTTAGTAGCTCAGTAGTTAAGCAATCGACTATTAACCGGCAGGACATAGGTTCGGTGACATCGGCATCCCAATCTTGGACTGGTTTTTAGTATAAGGGTAAAAAGCTATTTTCATCTTTTCCATTAGGGAACTTAACAGCGTATAGCCGATAATGAGGGATTGTTGAATTGTGGGTAAATGAAAACCTTAAGGGAAGTACGTGAAAATTTTCATTTAATTAATGATTTATATACACATACGCAACAAGGCGACCACCCAAGCCTTCAAGGCGTCTAAGGTGCCCAAGGCAACACCTAGTCAAAGTCAATGCCCAGAAGACCTAAGCGGTCACCTTTTGAACATCAACAAGGCGTCTAACCGCCTAGCATATAAAATACTGCCCAGACTCCTAGGTGAGGCCTAGACAACTATGCTTTGGTGAGCTCCCAGCCAACAATTGCAAAAACATGAATAAGTCATGCCACCGGCCTATGCCATGCATGCATCACATATCAAGTAATCAGGTCTTCAGTTGTAAATTTTATTCTGCCTTACTCAAAAAATTCAAATTATTTTGTTTCCACGGTCAAAATAACTCTTTTCACAGAATTTTTGTTTCCATCAAATGTGTTTCAGCCTATTTGGTCATTTTGTTGTATTTTAGATATTTTAGCGAAAATTCTCTTTTTGCTTAATTTTGTTGGTTTTAGTTGGACCAAAATGAAAGAGCATTCATAACTAAGCTTCAATATATCCATTTCGTAGCTCAATTCTAGGGTTTCCTAAAGCCCAAGGCAAATGATTATATTATGAACGTTAATGCTGTGTATTCATCTTATAATCATAGTTGTCAAGGCACCAAGGGGACCCATGGCGCTGGAGAGGTGCCTAGGCATACCCAAGGCGTTCCCAAGGTGTTGTAAGGGTACATCTTAATAAGAAGATTTATACACAAAGGAGGGGTTAGCACATCAATTTTTATTGTTTTTAATACATATGCATGATTCCATGCATTATGGTGTATATCTGTACTTTATACATCCAATAAAGATACCCCAAATGGCATTAATTAAAAAAATAAATGATGCAGCAGCGGGCCCACAAACTGAGATGGGCTTGGATAGAAATCTTTCTAGGATTTGATTGGGATAATTGTAATTTTTTATTTTGGGAAATTTAATTGAGAAATTTAGGTAATATTTTATTAAGCAATTAGTAGACTATGGTTTTCATCTTTATTAGGATTTTATTTAGTTACTAGTTTTATTTCATTTAGTTTAGGAAAGTTATTCATTTATAAACCCATGTAATAGCATTATTATTTTGAGATTGAAATGGAATGAAAAAAATTGAGTTATTGATAGTGAGCCTGCGGGCAGAAAGTTAAAGCTCTCCTTTCTTCCCCTCTCTCCCCCCTTTCAGGAGGCTGACCCCCCCCCTTCTTCCTCTTTCTCCTTCTTTCTTCTTAACCTTTCTCCTGTTCTGGGCGGTAGAAGCAGACCAGCAAAAACGCTTCCATCTCCCTCATTCCTTACTCTTTTCCCCTGCAGTTCTGGGTGTTAGTATCGCTTCCATAGACAACCCAAACTCCCAATCCCATGACCAGAAGTCTCTTCAACAAGGAGAACCAAACCTGCAACTAAATCTGGTTCTCAGTTCTTCCGCCACTTCTTGATTTCAGTGCTTTATTTCCTTTCCCACTTGCTTCTATTGTCTAACCAATAGAACTACTTTTCTTTATCCTTTTAGCCATGAGAGTCCTTGTCATATTGACATGTGGAACTCCTATTTACTTTGTAACTAGGACTCCTTATCTTGTAGATTCCTACACCTATCACTTTACCTCTTTTATTTTGTCTATAAATAGTGATTGCTAAGAGGAGAGGAATACACATCGATTATCTCCATCTTATCTTAGTTTCTATTTTGTTAAATAGTATCAAAGCAATCACATGTAACAGTGCAATCACCTAGGTTGCCATTTTGAGTCATTTAAGGTTCTCTGTTAGGTTTGCAGCCACTATATTGTTGCTCCTACTATTGCTGCTACTACTAGTTGGTTAGCAGTAACATGTACTGTGCTGGCAGTGACTGCTACTACTACTTGGTTCGCAGTGACTGCTACTACTAGCTTTCAAATTTGGATTCCTCTTGATGTCGAAACACCCTACTACTTGAAAGCCAAAGAAAGAGCCCAGAAGATCAGAGTAGAGTATTGCCTATCAGAGGTCAAGAGGAGACTGAGGAAGTCTTTCATTTAGCTGTTCGAGAAGAGACGGAAGCAAGGAACCCCAAAATAAGTGGAATTTGGTTATTCACGATGTACGATGCCCCTTTTAAGCATCTAGGGCTGAATGTATCATTTCGTTCAAAGGGTTGAAGGGAGATAGCGCATCAAACTGTTTGCAAGGGCCAACTTGATCCTCTTCCCCAGAGATCCCAGATGAGGGAACCCTAGGAGAGCCGCTTGAGTTTGTGTTACTACTTGAAGACCGGTGTTGTGGTTCATAATTATTCTTATTATTCCAAGATGGAGTATGTTCCAGCTTGAAGGGGGTGTTACTAATGACAGAAATAAAATAATATGGGCCCATTTGTAGACCCATTCCAGATGCGTCAGAAGATAAGTGGTTATTGGTTTGACCTGGTCAGACCAATAGATATTGAATCATTGGACAGGTGGCTACAAAGAATTAGTTTCTTATTTCTTATCCTCTTTTACTCTTTTATTCTCCGAATGTAATTGAAATTCCACCTTCTCTTGTTGAGTTTCATTCTCCTTAATTAGACTAGGACTCAATCTCTTTGTTAGAATAAAATTGCTTTTCTTTATCCTTTTAGTCATGAAAAACCTTGTCATGTTGACATGTGGAACTCCTATTTACTTTGTAGCTAGGACTCTTTATCTTGTAGAGTCCTAGACCTATCACTTTACTTCTTCTATCTTGTCTATAAATAATGACTACTAGGAGGAAAGGAATACACATTGATGATCTCCATCTTCTTTTAGTTTCTATTTTGTTACAAATTTCATTCACAACCATAGTTGGATGATGGCGTTAATGAGGAGACACACTAGAGGCGGTGAGGACAATGATAGAGTGATGGTGATAGATGAGATGACCGATGATTTCCAAATTACCACAGCTGATCCTATCATAAAGAATATCATTCCCCAATTGAATGATGATGATGAAACACAAGCACCGTCACAAACAAAAGCACAAGACCGGAGTGAAAGTAGTTCTGTATTCTTTGGGGGTGATGCTAGGAAGACGAGGTCAGGTGCTCATGGAGGCATTATCCCTGAGGCTAGTCATGATAATGAAGATCATGATGAATATCATAGTTGTCAAGGCACCAAGGGTGAACCAAGGCATAAGAGGCCTAACGGGGCACCTAGGCGACTCTAACGCTTGACGGGGTGCCTAGGCGACCAAGGCGCCTGATTTTCAAGGCGTCACAAGGCCGCCTGGGCACCTAGGCGACGCCTTGACAACTATGATGATGATGATGGTGGTAGAAGTGGTGCTAGTGGTAGTGCTGCAGGTAATAGTGGTGGTGGTGGTAGTGCAACGGGTGGTGGTGGTGGTGCACAAACAAATGATCCAGTGCAGTTCACAAGCGAGGAGGCTTATACTCATGCAACCCAAGATGATGACCATAGTGGTCACTCACAACATAAGAGTTACAATCGGAAGGGTAAGCGTGTCAACCAACCTGATGACAGTAACATGCTAATGAGGGAGATGAAATCACTGAGCATGAGTTCAGAACCAAGTAATGCTCCTTCACTTATGCACTATGGACATCATCCTCCTGATACTTCTTCCAACGTTGGGCGTTCATCATTTGGAAGTTCATGGAAGAGTCAATCTGAGGGATCGGGCTCCCAGCAATGAGAATGTCCACTCCAAAAATATATACATGCTTTAATTATAAGTGGGATAGACACTATAATCAATATATATATTGTTCATATGTAAAAAATATCTACCAAATTTTATTGGTTGCATCTCTTCTTGAGACTTATAACTCTGAGTTTGAACCAGCCCTTAATTTGACATGGTATTTGGCGGAGTGGTATGAATGTAAGAAACATTTTCTTTCTTAACATTGCTTATTATCGTTCCCTTTCTTTGAGGCTTTGTTAATACATTTATTTATTCACCAAAAAAAAAAAAAAAAACAATTGTGTTTTGCATATTCCCTAATTATTCTCGTGTATCTTGCCCCGTATCCTAGCATATCCACCATATCCACAATACGATATGATACATCTCTTAAAATCACCCTAACCGATATGCTACCAATACAAAATACTTAAAACCTTGATCTGCCATCAATTTTGACTGATCTTCACCAGCTCGCCTACTTCATTATGTTCCATGCCACCAATGGAAAGCTAGAAGCAGAATGGCCTTCAAATATGTCAACATTGGTCCTAAGGTTAATTGCGTAGCAATGGCCACTGTTTTGAGCTGCTACTCCACCAGTGGTTTGGTTAACCATGACGATAATGAGAAAGTTCCATGGGACAGATGGTAATAAAATACAGAATTCTAACCATCCTTCTCCCCTCGGGACGAGGACGCCACATACCACCTTAATCAGTCATCTCAATTTGAAGTAGAGAAAGTAATAAGGTGCTGACAATATAAGATTTTTAAGCACATACAGTCGCAGGATGCAAAACCAGAACAAGAAAAACTTTCAATGACTGAAATTTAGGGATTCAGGAAGAATTCAATTGAACAGCTCCAATGTATTAGAGGTATGGGGAGGTTGGTTAAGTGAAATTTTGACTGAGAGGAAAGTTTTGTCCTGATCATGGGTGGTAGAACAACGTCTATGGTGGTGGTTGGATTACTTTCAAAAGAAGAGGGAAGCGAGTGAATTGGTTACAAAAAATAAGGGCCTGTTTGATAAAACTTCTGCTTCTGGATTCTATGGATTCTAGCTCCCAGGGAGTCATTTTGGAGTAGAAGCGCGTTTGATAAGTCTAGTTGGATTCCAACTCCCATAGAGTGAACCGGATTTATAATGGCTCCAGAATCCAAAATTTTGGAGTCATAAATACTTGCTCCATGCTGTTGAATCAACTTTTTGGAAGAAAGAAAATAGTAGACTCTCACATGACTCACTTGACCACCACCACTACCACCCACCACCGCCACCACAACCACCACCACCACCACCGTCACCACCACCCACCACCGCCATCACAACCACCACTACCACCCACCACCACCACCGCCGCCACCACCACCCACCACCCACTTCCACCATCACCACCACCACCACCACCACTACTGCCACTACCACCACTGCTGCCACCGGCGGCACCACCACCACCACCACCACCCCCGCCACCACCACCATTGCCATCACCATAACCACCACCACCGCCACCTCCACCGCCACCACCACCTCTTTTGCTGCCACCTCTACCACCACCACCACCACCACCACCGCTGCCGCCACCACCACAACCACCGCCACCACCACCCACCACTACCACAACTATTTTTTTAGACTTCGATTGAGGAGATAATGTGTTTATCAAACATTTTTCTAATCCAAAGATGCTCTGGAATCCATTTAAGAATTGCGTTATCAAACAAGTTTCTACTCCAAAATAATCCTGGAGTAGCTTGGAGTAGAATCCAAATTTGAACCAAAATCCAGAATCCAGAAGCAAAAGTTTTATCAAACGGGCCCTAAGACTTTCTGCAGAATTTGTAGTCCACTTACTTTCTTCTTTTCCCCTATAAGTCAGAGCAAGATTGTACTAATAAGAGACCAATCAGTGAAGGAATCGACAAATAAGGGCTTGGTCGCTCTTCTCCACAGGTCTGTTCAGGGGAGGGTGGAGTTACTAAAGTGTGGCAGATAAACTACTCCCTCACATTATTTTCCTCTCCTTTTTGGTGCTCTCCCTCTCCCTCCCCTCTCCCTCTCCCTCTCCCTCTCCTGAGGTGGATACGAATCAGAATGGGCTCATTGACACAAAGAATAAGCCACACACAAAGCTCATGGGTTGGTAAGGCATGAAAGCAAATGTCGCCGTGACCTGTTTACCTTTGTCGCAGCCAGTGGGTTCTCACTCCCCCTAATTGACTCAGATGCTAGCCTCTACAATTTCATCTCCTTCTGAAGAGCCAAAATTTTCTTTTTGAACCAAATCAAAATGAAATTTACAAACAAGGTTAAGATATGTATCTAAAGATTCGGGGTACCACTCCTGCAAACATCAATCCATACATCTTTCGATTTTTTTTTTTGATAACTTTCACATTGCTCTTTTTCATTGTATGAAAGAGTACGACCGGTTGAGTAGATAGCACCAACTGATCAGGTTAATCTCTGGCATATCAGATCTCCAAGGACAATCAATCAATTAATCGCATTGACTGTACAGCAAATATCATAAAGCACTCATGCATCACTTGTTTCCAAACGAATCAGTACCTTTCATTTAATAAAGCCTCTCGCTCCTTCCGGTCCAAGGCCTCAAACCGTGGATCATTGCCCCACTTCTTTTTTAATGTCTGGTAATCAGTTCTATGATCAATATCCTGATTGGTGCAAAGCAAGTCAGTAAGCTTATCCAGAGTTTTAAACTGAAAAACACTAAGAAAGAAATAAAATTGTAGATATTTTAATTCACAGAAATCTTATACAACCTCAGAAGCTTCTTCTAACAGCTGCTTGAAGCCCTCAATTGCAGCCTTTTGAGCAGCTCGTTTTTCTTTCCGTTCCTCTTCAGCTCGTGTCCGAACATAATGTTCAAACAATGCTCTTCGAGAACTATAACCTGGAACTGCCTGCAATAGGAAAACGATTTAATAAGAGCACTGGTGGCAAAAAAAAAAAGAACTCCACTAAAAAGTATCAATCGACATAGTCATTCATCTACAGAAATGGTACAGTAACACAAAAGAGCACTGGTGGCACAGAAAAAAAAAAAAAAAAACCTCCACTAAAAAGTATCAAACTACATAGAGAATATTATTCGGGTATAAAATAAAATACTTGTGATGGTGTTGATGAGAGTTGAAGATATGAAAATAAATATAGATAGATGACAGTCTAGAATCACATTAGTTGCCCAGCCATAGGAGTCCCACCTAGGCACACTTAATTCTCACAAGCACACTAGATTCTCACAAGTAAATTCTCAAATAAAGGATTTTCACAAAGTTTTGGATGCTATAATAGCAACCCATGATTCCATTATATAGGGAAAAGGTGGCTTAACAGTCCCTTAGTTACATCAACTTGAAATAAATGGACTGTTGGAACTCCAAGACTATAACAATTCCTAAACCTAAGAAACAAAAACAAGACGAAGAGAACTACAACCAGACAATAATAATTACTTAATTAAGAAAACTAAAAGACTAATTAATACTACCAAGGAAAGTAAAACCCAATACATTAATTCTCCTAGGAACATGAAAAGACAAACTAAAAAAACAGAATTAGTCAATAAATTAAAATAGAAACTCTTGATATGACTTGCTATAGGAGGTGCCTAGGGATCACTCCACATCCATTAATGTAGCTTCTAGAAGAAGGGCAGCTTGTGGCAGCAATAAAGGAGGCCTCTTGTGGAGTCCACAAGTACTGTCACGTGAACAGTAACAGCTGGCTGGACTGGGCTGCAAGCTGATTGATACTGCATCATTAAACGGTTCAAAAGTTTATTTCTCAACCCTTTTTCCAAGATCAGGGGAACAGTTGATCCAATCCACTCAGAGATAAAACAATAAACAAAAAGAGGCTGAGAATTAAGAATTTCTAGCAGGAAATACAAAGCTTTGGTACTTTAGGAGAGAGAAACTCTTGAATAAAAATCAATCTTTTCACTTATCAGAGTGATACACCCAGGCAGTAGTTTGTATAAGACCTCTATAGTGTCTGTCAAACCTAGTAGAATAATAAGCCTCAACTCTTAAAGATACTACTAACTAAATTCAGGCCTGAACTTTCGACACAACAAAAACCAGAATTTTCTAATTATCCTAACTGGAAGCTTAAAAATAATCATACATAGGCTTCAATACAGTAACATCATCCCCCAACATAACTAAGCCGCTTAACATTTATTTCATTATACACATCCTCAGACATAAGTAAAATGTGAAGGCAGATACCAACAAACCCTAGGAAAAAAAAAAAAAAAAGGTCAAATGTGGTTGCAAAAAACAAAGTTTTTCAGAAGCTAACAGGACTAAAGATTGAGGGCTAATTTCCTAGCCCTTCCATCTTATCTTCAAGGAAATTCCAAATTTTGTCATTTATTTAATCTAAGACTTCTTAACTGATCCAAAGGATGCCCAATAATGAAAGGGGTACTACCTAACAAAATCGCTCCATTGCTGAATAAGCAGGCCCATGTATATAATGCACAATTTTCATCATTGAGGATGATGAACCTCAGATCAATTTAAGTACAGAATTACTTTATTATGAAACTATCAAAATGGAAAAGACACAAATCAAAGGCCAATTTCTTTCTCGATGGTATAAGACGACAGAATTGAAGCACAAACCCATAGACAAGAAGGATGAATCACATACCCAAATAAAACGAATAAATGGCACCCAACAGTACCTCATTCAGCGCCGAATTGGTTTTAAACTGCTGCATACAGGAATGTGTTCTAAAAGTCACAGACAACCAGAAGGGGAAGCTACCTCATCCATAGAATAATATGCAAAGTGCACAAACCCATTCAGCATAAGAAGATATGAAACATTTTCCAGATGAGCAAATGCTCCAATTAGTTGCTACCATAAGAGCTACGATGCACTTCTCATAGGCAAACAAACACTGGGCAACAAATTCTCAATTAAACATGCTTACGGAGCAGCCTACTCCTACTCCAGAATTAGTTTCCAAGCAAATCATAGACAATCATCATTATCATTAAAACATTTCTGACTACATTGGTCAGTTAGACAAATCCAGTTGAGTAATTCAAGCCTGACCAACCCAAAGAAACTGAAGAGCACTTCTTTGGTAAGCTAATGAAAAGTTTCTCCTCATATCTCTGCTTAGTAAGCATGCATACCGATTAATTTAGATGAACTATATTACATGGGCTAAAATACAAATGTGGACAGGTGTTAGACATAATGTCCCCCAAAACTAATGATACCCGAATAGGTGTCCAAATTTGGGTATCTGTAAGGCCCTGTTTGTTTGCAGGGATTTTAGAGAGGTGGGAAAGTGAAGCAGTTCCCAATGAATAGTATCCCAGGCATTGCTTAGACAACTAGGGTGGGAATTACACGAAACCCAAAAACACTCTGGTCGAGTGCTTGTCCCCTTATTTCTCCCACCCCAAGCAAAAAGTCCCACAAAAATCATGCAATTTTCATGCAATTCACAGGAAAAGCTATCGACCATAGTTATTAAGGCGTCGCTTAGGCAACACCTAGGTGTCCAGGCAGTTTTTCAATCCCTAGGAAGTTGGTCGCCTTATAGTATCACGCCTTGCTTATGTATTTTTTTTAATTGAAGTCATTAGTAGCATTTTTATTAGATGTATAAAGTACATATATATATACCATGATCCATGGAAACATGCATATATGAAGCTTCCTATGGAAAGGAACAACAAGTGAGAAGAGCTTCCACCCGATTAGCTGGACTAAGTTGTTTGTACCTAAGGAGGAGGGGGTTCGGGCCCCCCTCCCTTTTGTATAAATCCTCTTATGGAAGAGGTACCCTTACCATGCCTTGCTACGCCTAGGCACCCCTCCAATGCCTTGGCACCTTGACAACTATGCTATCAACATGTAGCTCCAACGGTCATCCTCCTCCATCTCTATCCTCCTCCGTAAGAAACTGCAATCTCGCTAGCCGGACTAAGGTGTTCGTACCTAAGGGGGAGGAGGGCTCGAGGCCCCCTCCCTTTTGTATAAATCCTCTTATGAAAGATATACCCTTACAACGCCTTGGCACCTTGACAACTATGCTATCAATGTGTAGCTCCAACAGTCATCCTCCTCTCTCTCTCTCTCTCTCTCTCTCGCTCTCTCTCTCCTCTCCTCCCCCCCCCCCCCCCCCCCTCTCTTTCTCTCTCTCTCTCTCCCCCCCCCATCTCTATCCTACTCCCTCTCTCTCTCAGCAATTGCAGGACGAATATGAGCAGAAAGATGAAATTTTTTTAAAAAATATATATATTCAATAACCATCTAATGGCATTTGCAGATTTAGAGCCACATAGAGAGAGAGGGGGTTGGGGGGGGGGTGAAGAGAGAGAATCTCAATAGCTACTGACTACTGTGAATGAGTCCAAAACCCCTATTCCCGATCTTTAGATTCCTCAAATCAACAAAGTAAGAAATATCAAATTATCAATATCAACTAAAATACTAATCGTTGGCCGAGTGATTCCATTATATTTAACTCAGAACCTAAGCTTGGTGAAGAACCACCTGTTTTTTCCAATCTTGAACTGCTCCTCGAACTAAGCATTACTCCCCTTCAAAGTTGTGACCTCCTTATCCCCGAGATTGGAAGATATCGAGCGTGACAACGTCTTTCAGATCGACATCAGGGGTATTACGGGTGGGCATCATGTGGTTGTAGTTGACAAGCTTGATGAATAACTTCATGCGAGACTTCTTTGAAGCCTTCTTGGCCGAGTCTGTTGCAAATCCCAGCAACCAAGCAGTGGGTCCCGGTCATGAGCGCCTTCATTGAAGGATCGAACTATCATTCTTTTGCGACTTGAGAATGATCACAGCCTTGTTGAGATTCAAGAACTTCAACAATTTTTACTCTCTCTCTCTCTCTCCCCCCCCCTCTCACTCTGCTGTTTCTTTCTTCACTCTCCCCTTCTAGAACCTTTGTACATGCAAGCAAATAGATTGGAATGGGAAGCTAAAGTGCTTATCCCATACTCCTTTCTTCCTTGTATTACCCCACAATCGCATGCTCCTCTGCATCTGAATGGGGCCCAAGGAACTTCGCAAAAGTATTTCATATGGGGACTTGTGTGATGTAACAGGCATTACCATAGCAAACATGACCAGATTGTTAAAAAACAGACCATCTAGCCAGAACAGGGGGTTCCACCAGCAGCAGTTTGCAGCAGGTAACTATCTCAATTCTCCCTCTCAATTTGAGATTCTAGCCTTACTGTTGTCTAGAGGGGATCTGTTGGGCCCACAATGTTGCAGGCATCAGAGACTGGGAAAGCATTTTACTGATCACATCAGGAATCCCGATAGCATATTCTTCAGGGTTTTTCTCTCTTTTGAGTCCAGTTTAACCCTTATTGTTAAAAGTATTTTTTGTCCTTATCACTTATCATTCAGGGATAATTTATATCATTATGAAGTAGAGTTTAAGGGGATATATATAGTGATGGAATATCGATAAACTGATCAGGATAATTTCTTCTTCTTCAATATACCACCTATTGGTTGCCGCAGTTTCAACACTACTTCTGCTATTGTTTGATCAGTTTTCTAGTAATCTACATAGTTAGATTCCCTCAACCTTATTCCTTTTTCTTTCTGCCAGAAAAAGGAGGGTTAATGGTTGAAACAAGGTGTTAATGTTCTTCTCCTTTGCAGATATGCCAAGTGCCTGAACTTTGGGTGCGTGGACATGTATCGCATGCCCATACCCATGTCGTGTCATGTCAAGTTGTCAACATGAGTACTCCAGATTCACCTTAGTTCCCACAGGCCACAGCCTTGCTGCCTTTGTCGCCTTGGTCAGGTTTCAAACTAGGCAAGCACCATTTTGAGCCAAAAACAAAAATAAATAAATAAATAACTCAAATTCCTTCTTTTTTTTCCCAGTGGAACCTCAAGTGTCTTTGTATGCTTTTATATATGAATTAAAATTGGAAAAACAATCAAACTAAGGAGTAAAATTCTGAAAAACAAATATAAGCCCCACAATCATTATGATTAAAAAGACCCGAATACTTGATGTTTAATTGCTTAAGCATATGCATAAAATTACTACTAAGTAGACTAAATATTAACATTAGTTGGTCAGAATATTAGTAGCATTTTTGGTTCGAGGGGTTTCAACCTGCGTATCTTGGTTTCGACAGTAACCAAGACGAGATGGGGACGAGATGGAGCATCGAAACTGAAAAATACATGGTTTCGGTCGAACCCTGGTTGGCTTCGACCAGGTTTTGACTGAAACCATGGTTTCGGTTCAAAAAATGAACCAACTCAAGGTATAAAAAGGTTTTGTCTCGTCGAGTTCATTAGGTTTCGACCGAGACTCATCATATTTTCTCATATTTTTCCTGATCTCTCAATTTTCTTCACATTAGGCTAGACAGGATCAACATTTATCAGGCAGTACTTATTTATGACTAATATCATTTAAGTAAATAATTTTATTTACTTAAGATATTATTCATAAATAAGCAAATACCCCCCATTTGAATCCAATAAAATTAGTCTAAAATTCAAATTCCAGAAGGATAAAGAGTCAACCCTCCAGTTCAAGAACAAAAGCCGTATTTTTGGGTGCGGGGGCGATTTTCAACTTCCAAATGCTAAGCTTTTTTCCAAATATAAAAATTCCATAAATCATATTATAGTAAAGCATCACTAAAAACCAAGATTGCGCAAAATAATCTCTTGCTTTGATGCCTAAAAAATTATTTACATTCAGACGACTTTAAATAGCATTCGTATACTCCGGGCTAGGTAATGTCTCTCCAACTAGCTCTACCCTGGTCACTTGGTCAATAATCGGCCCGGTGGTTCAAGGTTTGACCGGAGTGTAACTCCTTCATTATAACTCAGATTCAAACAATCTCAGATTTGTTGGAAAGATGACTATGCTAGCTTCGCAACGAATTTAAGAATGCTTGAATCCGAACTATATTAAAGGAGTTACACTCTGGTCAAATTTGTTAAAAGTACGCGAATGTTAGTCATAAAAACGTGTTGCCTACTTAACTCTAGACACAATCCCAGGTTTCAATGTACACTAGCAAACTCGGGTCCACACCAATATTATCATTTTGGATGTTTTTATTTAAACTAATGTACGAATATATGTAAAATGGTTAAAATAGACTACAAAAAAAAAAAAAAAAAAAAAAAAAAAACCCTCAGATCAAGAAAAACCCTTTTGGGTTTCGAAACCAAGCTTCGAGATATCCCAGGAAAAATACTAGGTTTTGGTCGAAACCCGGTATATCTCGATTTCGAGGCCGGTCAAAACCGGCACCTTGAACCCTGGTAACTAATGAGTACTAATGTAATCTAGAGGTTCTAAATTAAACCCTGTTTTATGCACGGCGTTGCACGCCTTGACAAATAAGGCCTCGTCTAGGCCCTTAGGTTCCAAGCCTCCTCTCCAGCTCACTGGCTCTCCTTGTCATCTTTAAAAACGACGACCATTAAAGGAAGTGAGATAACTTTTATTTAGGGTATCTTCTTTATGTGGAATTTGCTACTGAGTCATCCCTGTTTAGTAATTGATTTGAAAGTTCTAGTGAGAGTTGGATTGCAACTTATTGATTCTATAAATATGCCCTCATGTAACTATCAATTTTCAGAGTTAAGAAATAAAGTTATTTGTTGTTGATTGGTAGTCCAAATACTAAAGAGCCATGGTGTTCATAATATCTTATTTCCCTTGTTTTCCTCAACCGTTCTGCTCTTTCTGATCATCTACATATTCTCTAATTTCCCCCCTCTTCTTTTGTTCTCCAGTTCTCCCTTGATCACACGAATGCTATCCCTGTTTTTCTCTTCTATTTCAGCCGGTTTATGTTTCCATAACTCTCTTATTAGTAATTAGTTTGTAGTCAAGTTTTTGTTGCCAATTATTTGATTGGAAAAAGCAGCTTCGCACTATTGTCCCTTATTTTACCCTACCTAAAGGCACCCTTGCTTTAGAGCGAGCTTCAACAAGGTCCTGCTTTTTCACTTCCTCAAAAAATCTATTTAAAACCTCCTGTCAATCCACCCATATTAGCCAAACGTTTTCACCTACCCAGTTTTCTGTAATCTAAAAATCAGCCTGTTGCCCATTTGCTACCTGAGATATTCCTGAGAGATCATCCTCAGTTGAGTTATTAAATTTCTCTCATTCTGCCCAATTTCTTTCTCCTATTTCCTGGTTTTCTTTGTTAATTATCTGTTTCAAATTTTGCCCCACAAGATGTATTTAATTTCCTCCTCTGTTCCATATGACTATTAATATATAAATTCTGTCCTCTCATGGACCTTGTAGATTTCCGTTTTCTAATTCTCAGTTAGACTCTGTTTTATCTCAATATTAGTTTCAGTATTCAGACTTAAGTCATAACAATTCTCTTGCCAGTTCCTGTCAGTTTCCTATGAAATTTGTCAAAATTTTCATCCAAATTCCCAATCTCGTTCTATAATTTATCAGTGAATTCCAGCAAGCCTTGGCCCAATTTTCCCTAGATTAAGGTTTAGCTTGCCCCATGCCAAATCAGTCTTACAATAGTCCCATGGCCCCATGTACAAAATAAATCAAAATAGAAGCCTTTTTGGAAATCAAAGGCTGTAAATTTTTGCTGGCCTGGATCCCATATCAACGATTCTATATGGGAAAAAAGGAAATGCCTAAAGAGTTATATAAACTAGACCAACACAAAGAATTTGGATAAGAATTAGATTCAAGGAGTTTAGTCTCGATGCGTATCGGCTGCATCAGGCTGATAAGTACCAGGATCCAGGGCTTCGAAACTGTACTTATTGATACGGGACAGGTAAAAAATAAAATAAGCTGTCAGGTTGATATGGACACCCTCGCGACAGTCGAAAGCCCACAGAGCCACAGTAGCAACCGCTGCCACCACAGCCACCAGCACCACCACCGCAGCTGCAGCAACAGCAGCAGCAGCAGCAAAAGAAGAAGAAGGAAGCAAGAGGAAGGAGGAAAAGATAGAAGAAGAAGAAGAACCTACAACCTAGTGGTAGAGGTAGTGATGTCTGCTACTGCTGCCTCTCTGTGGCTACGGTTGTTGCTACTGCTGCTATGTGTTGGTGTGATGGTGATGGTGGCTCTGTTGCTGCTTCTTCCACCTTCATGACTTGGGTATGAAATAAACCCTATTTTCACTCCTCTCATAAAGATATGATTCAATGCTTCTCCCCATTCTGTTACAATATACAGTAACCAATAAAATCATTGAAAAAGGAATCAAAATTGAAACCAACATTTTACTTACAAAACGATTTAACAATAAATATAGCATCTGTACACAGGAATGAGTTAGAAGCAAGGTTTAAAATCTCGCTTCTTAGAGGCGTCTAAGCCTCCTGGAAAACCGAGATCTCGCCGAGACAGTGTAAGAACCCAATTGCTTTGTTTTTCTTCATAGATATATATATTGGATTGTGTGTATTTGTTCCAAACTGGGATGGGTGGGATGAGTTGGATTATTGATTAGATAAGAATCCACTTTTAATGGTTCTAAAACAAATCTTAAAAAAGCTGAGATTGTCTCTCTGGTGCAACCTCAAGCTTCAACCTTGTAGAAGAAGGATTTTAAAGAAGAATAAAGGAAGAGAGAGAAAGTGTTGTCCTGACTCATTCCTGACTCCTGAATGCATTTGATGGAGTTCAAAACTGTGTGTGTGAGTTCAAAAAGGAAAGAAAGCAGTGGTAGGATACCTTGCTAAGTGAGTCCCCTATATTACATATTTTTGGTTATTCAATTAAAACTCTACCTGTTCTGTTCTCTATGAGGAAAGATCAAATTAAGAGTGATGATTAAATGAATGTTAAGTAATTACTAATAATGTCAGTGAGAAAAGGGGATAGCTTTTGGAATGAATTGTCTTCGAATTTTATGAAGAGAGAGAGAACAGGAGCTTGCCCGTTTTAAGTAGTAAAATAAAAAAAAATAAAAAGCAAAAAAAGCAGTTTCTACCGAGATCTCGCCAAGAAACTACTGAGATGATAAAATATGCCGAGATCTTGGCCGAGAACACCGAGAACATGCAACCGAGACCAAGACGAGTTATCGACTCAAATCTCGTCTCGGCCTTCACCGAGATCACCAAGAAGACCAAGATCCAGATTTTAAACCATGGTTAGAAGTAAATAAATAATAACAGATAAGTATAGATTCTCCATCATGGCTGATATTGGATCCAAGTGTCTGACAACCTAAAGTCCTATGTTCACACCTAATTACTACTTATTTATGGTTTATTATGATTCAAAACAGTATTTTGAACGTATCCTAATCCCAAAGCATATCCATGCTTTTCTTAAGCATTTCCATGCGTATCCAGCGTCATTCCTATGTCTCTGGCACATCTCTTAAAACCACCCTCCCAATATGGTAATTGGTAACCAATATTGATACTGAACACCTTGAATGGATTATGTTGGTAACATTGTTGTCAAGGCGTCGCCTAGGCGTCCGGGCGCAAAAGAAGGGGCTGGGCGGTCACTCGCCTAGTGGTAGTTCGAAAGGCGACCGCCCAGGATGTCTGGACGCCTTGGCCGCCTTGGACGCCCAGACATCCTGGGCGGTCGCCTTATACAACTTATTATAGTTTTTTATTAAATTAAAATAATTATTATATTATTTTAACTATTATTTCATTTTTTTTAATAAGATTCTAAAACTAAATTTTACATTGGTTTGGTGTACAATATAATATATTGTACACCAAGACATGGGATCAGGGGCTATATAAGATAGATACCGTAGAAGAGAAGAGAAGAGAAGAGAAGAGAAGCCAGAGTACTCTGGCGATTGAAGCGTGAAAGAGAAGGAAGGCGAACTGGCGAAGTCTGTTCTTTTTCCTATTCCGGCGAAATATTCCGGCGATTTGGTTTCCTACTTTGCTTCCGTCGGTCGGCATCAAGTATGTTTGCATTATAGTTTTTATTTTATATGAAATAGTTCTTTCTTCTTCTTCTGCAACTTTTTTTTTTTTAAATATCGTCTTTTTCTTCTTCTGCAACTCTGCAAGTCTTTTTTTTTTTTCTTCAAGTCTATTAATCTGTCTCTTCTTCTTCTTCGTCTTCTTCTTCTTCTCTGCTCTCTTCTTCCTTTTCGTCTTCTTCTTCTTCTCTGCTCTCTTCGTCTTCTTCGTCTTCTTCTTCTTCTCTGCTCTCTTCTTCTTTTTCGTCTTCTTCGTCTTCTCTGCTCTCTTCTTCTTCTTCGTCTTCTTCTTCTTCTCTGCTCTCTTCTTCTTTTTCTTCTTCTTCTTCTTCTTCTTCTTCTTCTTATCTGCTCTCTTCTTCTTCTTCCTCTCTGTTTTGTTCTTCTTCTTCTTCCTCTCTGTTTTGTTCTTCTTCTTCTTCCTCTCTACGCAACTTTTTTTTTTTAATATCGTGTCTTTTACTCTTTTATGCTCTGTTTTTCTTTCTCTTCTTCTTCTTCCTCTCTGCTCTGTTCTTCTTCTTCCGCCTCCTCTTTTTCTTCTTCTTCTTCTTCTTCTCTCTACAACACTTTTTTTTTTCCTACCTTGCAACGCTTTTTTTTTTTATCTATTGTTCTGCCCTTTTCTTCTTCTTCTCCCTCTCTGCTGAGTCCTCTTCCGCAAAGTCTTTTTTTTTTTTTGCAACGTCTTCTATTTTTTTTTTTTCTCTGTTCGTCTGCTCCATTCTTCTTCTTCTTCTTCCTCTTCTCTGCTCTTGTTTCTTATTTTATATGGTATTATGTTTTTAGTTTATTGCTTTGTGCTTTTTTAGTTCTTACATTTTATAGTTTAATTATTTTTTGTTTATTTTTCTCATATTAGGTTATGTCTTAAATAGTTAAATGTTAGTTCTTTATGTAGCATATTCTATTGTTGCATTTAATATATAAAGTAATAAAAGTATAAACATAAATATAGAATTGATATTATACTTAAATATAGAATTGATATTTTAGGCAAAAAAAAAAAAAAAAATCAAAAACGCCTAGGCGCCTAGGCGCCCAGGTCGGCCTCCATTGCCTAGGGTCGCCTTGTCGCCTTGAAAACTATGGTTGGTAATGTGAATAATCCCCTCTCCTTGAAACCTTGGTTTGAGAACTCAGCAGAATTTCTTGCCACGTTTCTGGAGATTTCGGTTGGTGTGACACGAAATAACATTAAAGGAATAAGGGCATCCCAATGCACGACACAAAATAACATTCAAATTAGAAAAATGCAATCTTTTGGTCATGATTTCAGTCATCATCTCTACATCAGATAAGCAATATTTTGGTCATTTCAGTAGATATTTTGGTCATTTCAGTCAGATTTCTGTAAACAAATCTTGCCCTTGTGCCAACCAAAAAATGCATTGTCTCGGCGAAATTCAGATTTTGGCAACACCAAAAAGGGATCGGAATCCAAGTTTGAACCTTGCTTGAAAAAAAGGGTTCTTCTCATAGTTGTCAAGGCGCCAAGGCGACCCAAGGCGTTGGAGACGTGTCTGGGTGCCTAGGAGTACCTAAGACGTACCCAAGGCATTCCCAAGGCATTCCCAAGGCATTGTAAGGGTACATCTTAATAAGAGAATTTATACAAAAAAGAGGGGGTTAGCGCATCAATTTTTATTGTTTTTAATACATATGCTTGATTCCATGTATTATGGAGTATATATGGACTTTATACATCCAATAAAAGTGCTAGAAATGGTATTAGTTAAAAAAAAAAATAAATAAATAAAATAAGGCGTGATACAATAAGGCGACCAACCGCCTAGCTCCATCTAACTTGCCCGGACGCCTAGGAGATGTCTTGACAACTATGGCTCTTTTGATTCTGTCAGTGCTTCAAACAATTTTGTCTTCTCCACATTGCCAAATCTCTAGACTAGAGTCAATAATTTTATATGAGGAATTACTGAACTCGATCACTTGTTGCCATTGCTCTTCAGTTTTCTTTGTGAGTCTATCCTAGAGAAATACTCAAATTCGATCAATGATCGCTTCCTAGGCTTCATCGTAAACCTAACCGGCTACTTCCAATGATTCCAACACATTTCTAACAAATTATACCTGCCTATTTAGTAGCTTAGGAGAGTTGTTCAAGTTTCTGGGGAATGTTTATTATCTAATCATATGTACATCTAAAGGCCATAAAGTACAGTACCTTATCCCCCCCCCCCGCGCGGAACAAAGCTCTCCACTAACAAGCATTTTGGCCACCTTCTTTGCTTTTAATCTTTTCCTCCTCAGATACCAGTTTTGTCTTTTCTTCTCTTTTCTATCATTTCTTGTGTGGCAGGCAGTAGGGGATATTGGTTCTCCAAACCCTAATCTCTTCAATAACCACAAACTTATTCATCTTGCATGTGAATTTCTTTTAAATAGAAAAAGACAATCATTCAGTGCCTTAATCCTATTGGTATATTCTGAACCAAGAAAAAAACCCTATGAGTTCCAAACTTGTTTGGTTACCCTTAATTTTCCAGGATATCAAGCTCAAATGTGTACGATAAATTAATTAAGTCACCTTTCTACATTGACCATAGTGACGCACATCTGAAAGTCCAAAAGTCTAAAAGTAGGTCAAGAAACCTTCTTTCCAATCACAGCAATGCCTTTGATGCACAATACCAGTAATGTGTAAAACTTAGGACGTCAAATTTTCACGAAGCTTCAAAAGTAATAGAATCATTTTTCACAACTAGTTTTGATGAGATTTAATTCAACAGCTGTCAAACATGTATCCTGTACCCAAAAAAGAAAAAGTCTTAAGAGATTACTCTTTCAGATCTAAAAAGAATATATTGCATTGTATGGTACGCAAGGGCAAAGTATGCTTCCAATCAACAGTAGCCCTTGCAAGTACAGGATGCAAAAGTTTAGTTGTGATCACCACATGTAGCATACAAAGTATGGAAAATCACAGCAGAAGAAAAGAAAAAGAAAAGGAAAATTTGCCACCCTTCACAAGTGATCAAAAACATATGAATCCAACAAACCTGATCCAAGGAGTTCCAGTGGTAGAAAGGCCCAAAATTCCCGTACTAAGTAATTCATAATCTTTAGACTCAACAAACCTTAAAACGTGGGTCAAACACAATCTTTGGAAGTTCCTTCTCCCATTTTGAAAATGGAGCCACTCCACGTTCCTTAAGCATCTCCTGGAATATCGATAAGAAAAAATGAATAATATAAAAGTAAGCAAAATAAAGTTGAAAATTTGCAGAACTGAGATACAGAACCACACTCATCACTTGACATGGATACCCTAACGAATTGCAAATGTATAAATCGTGAAGCTTTGGAGAAAAAAAAATAAATTTTAGGACATTTTGTTAGAAATATATAAAATGTATGAAGAAGCAACACAAAAGAAGCCAGCAAGTTCTATTCCTATCATGCCACAAATTTTCAAGGCTTCAGTTAGAAGGCTTTTGGATAACTCCTGCAAAATATGCCAACACGCTTCAAATTTCATATAATGAGCGATTATAGCACAGTTAACTATCCATAAATATCTCTCAGATTTCATATTTGAAAACCAGATCCACAAATCTATTTTCTTCTGGACTTCAGATCTGTTTCTGAACCTGTTATCTAATCCCCCTGCTTCTGGTTCATTCCTCCTATTTCTCAGATCTGAAATATTGTCTATTCTGTAATCAGATCAGATTTACTCTATTAATTTCCAATTTCGTTTACTTATCTGAACCTGTTCAATCATTATTTAATTCTGTTAATAACCATCGCATATAACAGACATCCTTGGGTCTGTTTGCATCTTAGATCCTTATCTCTTTGGATACCAGACTGCAAAACTCTTTCATTAAATTATAACTATAAAATATCCCAAGCTCTAGATTTACAAATTAATGTAATTAAATTTGCTATGAATGGCCAAGAACTAGGGAAAACTCGTATGGAAATATTGAACACAGAAGTAATGGGATCAGATAAACCTCACTGATATGTATGTAATAACGGACAGACGTTCAGATTTCAGAACTGAGAAGTGGTACGAAATTCCAGGAAAAGTGGAAAACAGAACTGTCAGAATAAAAGCTGAGAGAAATTTGACATCTCAAAACACTAATCTGGAAACTTGGAAATTCAGGTCAAATCCCCTTTAAGATCTATCAGACGGAACAGAAAACCCGATTTTATCTATTGAATATGAGGGTGTGATTTTGCTGATATCAGAATTAAAGGAAAACAGCATGAAAAAAAATAACATTGGATACACTATCAGCATTAGAACTGACAATTAACCCTCAGATCCAATAGACAGGACTAATAGAAACTCAGAGACAACAAGAATGAAAGTGAATATAGAATATATTGACTAAAACACTACAAATTAATCTAGGCAAACCCAAACCAGAAAATCCAGCAAGAGACGAACACTTGACAGTACCATAGAATAAGTAGAAATAGAACAGCAGGAGGAGAAAGTATATATCTAAGAAATGAATATTAAGAATGGCCTAGAAACCTGGCTAACTGGTCTATTCTGGAAGAGGAATAGATTGACCTGCAAGTTCGGCTGAATTCTGATAATAGAATAACAAGTTATGTAGAAATCCAAGTGCTACTAGAGAACATATAGCAGCTAGAACAGAATATTGATCGGAATACTATAAAAAAACAGGATCAAAATTTCAGAGAAAATGAAATTAGAAACTAGCATGTGAAACTTGAAGTATAAAAGAGTAATAACTAGAGGGATATTGAAGAAGAAAGCAATCTGAATTGATCTAGAACAGGGATAACGTAGATTAAAATAAGAAAGAATACGAAATAGGACAAGAATTAAAGAAAGGACTGAAGAGAGAGCACTTGATTTGTAGTAGAACTCAGAACCAGAAGAAAAAAAACAGAAGAAGAACCTTCATCAATGTTTTCAAGTGAGGAATGCATTCCTCCACAGTAACTTGCATTGCAGGAAGCCAGGAAGTGGTCAATATGCAGTTAGCTCCTTCCCTCTTTAAGCATATCCGTAAAAAACTCTTGAAAAAACTTCAATTTCTATTATCAAATCATCTCCAACTGATGTGGGGTATACATATATATAATCTTTTAAATGTCCTAAACTGCCTCATAATACAACTCCTAATAACTCTCACAAACTAATTTAATTAAGTAGACTAAAACAGAGCTTAAATGTATCCCAATCTAACTCAAAACACTTATATTAGGATACTACTCTCATGTCCAGACCTCACTCCCACTTTATGGGCTAGTAATTTAGACCTGTTACAAGATTAACCCATCCATGGCCAAAAATAAGGTCATTCTGAACCCAATCGGGAAGTTTTAACCGGATCACAGATCAACAAAATAGAGGCATAAAACAAAGTAATGTATGAAGGTTTCAGCGAACCAAATTTCTGACCTCTGAAGTTGGATTTCTAAAATCAAAAGTGATAACAGAAGTAGAAAACAGGATTAAAAGATGTTGCACAAATCAACCCATGAAGACGAAGTAACCTTATAGGATCCACCCAAAAATAGAGGAATAAATCTCTAAAAATCTAAGGAACTCACTGCTAAAAGACAAGAAAACTTATAGCTTTATTCATAAATTTAAGGGCTGCTTAGAAGCCTATATATTGAAGTAATAAAATAAGAATAGTTGGAACAAGAAAGACCCATCCAAGTAAAACTGATAACTAGAGCTTGAAAAACAAACTTTAGCACAAATAGAACTCCAAATAGAAATTAAAAGCTAAAAACAAATAACCAAGCATAGATATACTAGGAAATTATTTTTAAAAAAAGCAAAACAAAAGTAGAACTCCTAAAAAACTTAAATTAAATTTATATTTCTAGTTTTTACTAATATTATAGGCCCACTAAAGTACCAATTACACCCATTGGGCCAAAGGCCCAATAAGGATATAACCCAACCACAGGCTCAGTTCAGCTAAGTAAAAGTCATTTTCTGTGATTTCCTACATCGTTGTTAGTTGTGACTATTCAAGGACTAGAGAAGGCTCAACCATCATGGACTAGAGAATGATTGTCCCCCCAAATTTCTCCCACCCCATTGTCCTGAAAATCCCACAAATCGCTCCTCCCGTACTCCTGGCACTAGAGAAGTCGGAAAAATCAGACCTGAGAACAACATACGGAGAAGAACTGTAGAGAAGTCGCGAGTTCCAGAGGGCGGGCTCCTGGAGTTGAGCAAAGATGAGCATTCGAAAAAAAAAACAAGAGAAATAAATACACAATTGGAGACCCAAATGAAGCAGTACATACAACTACAAAAAAATAAAAATAAATAAATAATAAAAAAACCCCACACATAACAGATTGCCCTAAAATTGGGTCGAGTAGAGAAGAATAATTGTAGTGGTGTTGAAAGCAAGAGAGATAACCATACCGGCATTTCTGAGAAGAAAATTTGCAGGTCTTCTTGCATGTCAAACGATAGCCAATAATGCGTTAACTACAGGTTCTGTGAATCACATAGAGATTTGGATCTGCTTACAGAACTTCAAATCAATTAATACAAGGGTTAATCGAAGGTTTGAAATGATGGTCGTTTGAATCGGAGATTTCGATCGCTTCTCTCACCACTGCCCTTCCTCTTCTCAGTCGCCTTCTCTCTGCTACGCATTTCTCCCTCACACTCACTTTGTCCTCTCTCGAACCTTCCTCCCATCTCTCTTCTTACTTCTCCGATCCTCCCCAAAATAACCTCACACAACCAAACACACCTTGAGTGGGGCACTACAGTAGGATCCCTCACTTCGCCTTTCCAGTTTTGTCACCCCAGGACAAGTGGGTGGGGGTCCCATTCCCCCAAAATCCCACCCCATAGTAAACAAACGGGGCCTACAAGAAATGCAGGACCTACTGCAAAATTTTCATGAAGATGGTTCAGGTAAGATTAAAAAGTTCGACAGGCTCAAAAGAAGGCCGCATTTCTGTGAAACCCATGCCTGAGCTTTTAATTGAGTCCCCTTTATACTCTCCTTAGTACAGAAGAACCACAATTAAAGATCCCCAACAAAGGGGAAATATTTTCTTTGAAAGATGGAAAGGACCTTAGACGCCTTTGACCAGCAAGGATTGAAAGTACATGATTGCAGAGATTTCAGGGAGAAACAGGAAGTAGGAAAAACGAGAGAAGTAGAAACAAGTCTAGCATACCTAGGGTTTAGACTTTAGAGCAATCGCACTCGAAGAAGAACTCAGAGCAAGAATTTCCTACTCTTTAACTTTTATGTTGGGTTGGGTGGCAAAAAAGTTTTTTTTTTTTTTTGGGGGGGGGGGGGGGGGAATACGTTTTTCTGACATTTCTTTACATAGTACAGACCAGTATAAGAACTCTCTTCGAAAAAAAATACAGAAAAACTTTTGTTTTAAGTAAGATCTGAACCCAAGAGCCCAATTTAACATGTGAAAAGTTTAACCAACTTAGATAGTGTAGTTTACATAATGAAATCTTTCAACAAAAATAATTAGTGTCTTAATTGTTTTCAATTCCAGTATAATCAGAAGTTTGCTTACTCCGCTGGTGGTGGACGCAACCAGTTTTCGCTGATGGCTCTATCTGGCATGCCGCAGCTTGGTTGGCACCCAAACATAGTAAGTAACCAGGCATGCTGTCCACATCAAGTTTCAACCCATTTCACCATCCCCACATGTTAAAATAAAAAATTTAGAAAACGCTTGAAAATTTTCATTATTAGTGTTCAAAAAAATTGGACAACCAGAAATACAATGGAAACTACCAATACATGGGGAAACATATGGTGTGATAATAATGCCCTCCATGTGGTAGAAATGGCCACTGCTTAAGAATAACCTTCAAGTTTTTCGAGTTCAACCCTACCCTATGGGGTCAAAGAGCCAAAATAAGTGACTTTTACCCCTTTTACAAAGAAATTTGAATATTAAACACCTCTGCCACAGCCATGTCACATAGAGGTAAAGCAGAAGAAAAAAAACAGCAAAATTATCCTTCGAAAAAGAAAAGATAATATTGAACACCTCTTCCACGCTCATGTCACATCGGAGCAACGTAGAAGAAGAAAAAAGTGCAAAATTCGACCCAATTTATCACAAGCAATTATGCGATAACAGAACTGTCACAGGGCTGAAATAGCCCATTAAATTACAAAATTCCAGCACTCGAACTTCAAATAATTTCTGAGAAATAAACTCCAAAAGCATGTCTAGCCCCATTATTTGGCATGCTCAAACATCAATATGCAGCATTAATGCTCATCAAATCAATACATTGCAGACATGAATTCCTGATTTCTAGTTAATATGATATAGTCAGTAAAACTTTACATGTATGAGATCATGCAAACTTATAGAGGCATAAAACTAATGTGTCATACTAAAAAATTATGGGAGAGAGTTATTGAAAATCACATGAGAAAAGAAACTACCATTACGGAGAACCAATTTGGTTTTATGCCAGGTAGATCCACGAAAAAAGCTATAAACTTGCTTAGGAGATTCATGAAAAGATGTAGAGAAGGCAAGAAGGACCTCCATATGGTCTTTATTGATCTAGAAAAAGCTTATGACAGAGTTCCTAGAGAATTAATCTAGTATGTACTAGAGAAGAGATGTGTTTCAAGAAAATATGTGGACATATTTAAGGATATGGATTATAATGTGGTGACTAGTGTGAAAACTGTGGGGGGTCAAGTGAGTGAATTTTCCAATCACAATGGGGTTACATCAAAGATTAGCTTTAAGTCCTTTTCTGTTTGCCCTCATTATGGATGATTTAACCAGAGATATTCAAGATGAAGTTCCTTGGTGCATGCTTTTTCCCAATGATATTGTTATGGTGGATGAGACAAAAGTAAAGATTAATGCCAAGTTAGAACTATGGAGATCAACATTAGAATCAAAAAAATTTAAGATAAGTAGAACGAAGACGGAGTATATGGTGTGTAACTTTAGTCACACAAGGACGGATAACGGTGAAAATTCTTGAGGGAGATACAACAAAGTGATCATTTTAGGTATCTAGGTTTAATCATAGATAAAGAAGATATAGAGGATGATGTTTCACCGATGAATAAAATAGGATGGATAAAGTGGAGAGTTGTGTCTGAAGTGTAGTGTGATCGGCGTATTCCTTTAAAACTTAAAGAAAAATTTATAGGACAGTTATTCGACCGGCTATGATATATGGAGCTGAATGTTGGGCAGTTAAGAAGCATCATATAGATAAACTTAGTGTTGCTAAGATGATGATGTTGAGATGGATGTGTGGTAAAACTAAGAGGATAAGGTACAGAATGATCATATTAGAGCTAATTTTGGAGTAGAGCTGATACATGATAAACTACAAGAAATCTGTTTGAGATGGTATGGCCATGTTCAATGGAGGCCATTAGTTGATTCAAATTGAATGAACTAAAAGAGCTAGGGGAACTGGTTAAGAAAGACATGAATAACTTAGGCCTTGTTTAAGTATGATAGCGAATAGAGCTGATTGGAAGACAAGAATCCATGTAGCCAACCCCATTTAGTTGGGATAAGGCTTTGTTGTTTGTTTGTTGATGTATACAAGGTACTACAAAATTTGCTGGGTTGGACCAACAGTGTCCAAATGAAAAGTTTCCCAAAGTGAGTAAGATTTTAAGTTTTGCACGACATTAAGTAAAGTTTCAAATGGAGAGAGAATAAAGAACCAAACAATATGCTTGTACAAGTTCAAGATGAAAATAACTAGAAAAGCTACCTTAAACTGTATAATACACTCCTCCTTAGTAGGTCCACTGTCCACATCGTCTGAATCTGAAGAGGAGTCTGACACATTCCCATCCCCATTAGCTTCTTTCTGTTTATCTTTGCTGCTTTCACTCTGTGGGGCCCTGACCGTAACTTCAACAACTCTCGAACCATTTAAATCCCCTGAGGAAGTGGGAATAGGCGAGGAAGTAACTGGAGTAGTAGAATCCTGTAGCTTCCTTTTTATCAAATCCAGTGCAGATGACGACCCTGCAGCACCTGAAGGTCTAAGAGCTATGGCATCACGACCACCAGTGTTAATGGCAGGGGCATTCAAGCTAATAGGAGCAGATCCTTTGTCAGATGATACACCAGTGTTTTGTACCAATGACGTATTTTCTTTTAAAGAGTCACCATCCTGCTTCTTTTTCAACTCTGCAACCTCAGCCGGAATTTGCCAGCTACTAACCTAAACAAGAAAAAAAGTTGAGGGAGCAGAGTAAGAGGTGAACAGACACCAAAAATTACGACTAAGTAGATACAGTAATAGCATTACACTATTGCTTATTCACAATCAATTCATCTCAGTGCATGCAGATGCATTTCCACAATGTAGAGCATCTGGCCAGTAGATGCTTGAGGGTCTGACCAATTGAGTGGCCATCCCTACCCATCTTACAAATTTACCATAGGTTTTTTTGAAACAAGTTTACAAAGCAATTTAGTAAGTGGGTCATTAAATTATATGTTTGATACTTGCAAAAGGGAAACATGTTTTAATGACATGTAATCCGATTCTCAAGGTAAATAATCCAAAGTGACAGATCTGAACAATGCAATCCGACCTTCAACATGGCAAAAACATAATAAATTTCACTGTTAAATGTCAGTACCTTAGTCCTAGTGCTGTAATAATACTTTTTTCCATCATTTGTAGTGACTAATGTCCATTCAGTTCCAGCCAACTTCTCCCTGAGAATGAGAAACATGAAACCATTAGACAAAGCTTGTTTGGATGGAAGATGGCAAATAAAAGAAATAAAAACACAACCACTGCCACAAGAGAAATAAGATTGTATCCAAGTTTTATGACATTAAAAAAGACTCAAGAAGTGAAAATGCTCCAAGAAAAATGATTTGTCATACTGTATGTCTAAGTACATTTTTAAGATATTCCAATCTGCTGAACAAAAGCTCCAAGAGAGACATGGATTAATGTGCTTGAAATCATCTGGATGCATCCACATGCAATCAGATCTCAGACGGTTCTTCCATTTGACAAGGAAGGAATAGAATCCCCTCATTTTCTCGTAACAGTGTATACTTGTGATCCAAAACATCCTCGATCTGGTGGTGATGTCTGGAACAACCTCAAAGTAAGCTTTGTGTCTCCTTCGTCCGAGTCATATCCCAAATAGATGGTAAGATTAGCAACACTGAAGACATTGCTTATAGCCAACATTTGAAATTTCAAATTTCACCCCCATTTTTCCCTCCGCCAAAACCGAAATGTTCTAATCAAACTCCGGTACATTTCGGTGAATATCAGTACATTTAGCATATACAATTTCACTAGTCATTTCATTTTGCTTTCTTGAAAAACTAAAATTTCTCAATAATTTCAGTGAAATTTGCCAAATTTTGAACCATGCTTACAGGCTACAGCTGTGTCAGGAGGTAACACCAAAACAGTCATTAAGTCAACTTTCTTGAAAATTTTGTAAGAACCCATCTTCTATGGGAGAGCTTTATAAAGTTCATTCGGTGAGAACCTCTCTAGAGCAATAAAACCATATCACCCGGTTTAAACTCCACATATTGATGATGACAGTCAACAGCAGTGATTGAGGACATCCCAACAGTTTTACAGAAGAGCAGCTGATCAGCCATTTTATTTTTATTTTATCCTTTTGTTCGGGTTTTTCTGTTATGACAATTATTTCAGTTTTTTCTATTTCAGTTATGTTAGTTCTTTTTTTTTATTTTCAGTTTCAGTTATGTCTTCTTTTTTTTAAAATGTAATGTAAACACCCCACCCCCTGTTCACTGTTCACGTGAACAGTTCCCCCACCCTTTTTACAGTTTTCCTTTTCTTTTTGAATTCTGTAACTGCCTTAGGCATTTCCCACAAACCCCCCCAAAAAAAAAAAAAAAAAAACACAGTTTTTTCTGAAAACGAATTATGCAATGAAATGAATGAATGAAGAAAAACTTCTCTCTCTCTCTCTCTCCCTAAGTGCCTCTTCTCTCTCACTATCTTTTCACCCTTCTCAATTTCTCTCTTCTTCTTTCTCGCCCCTCAATCAATTTTCTAATTTCCCCTACCCTTCTTCCCTCTTCTTATTTCTAATTGAAAATTTTCTGAAATCAAATCATTTCCCCCAGACCATGAAATTCAATTTCATGCTCATGATACGGTTATTTTAAAGCATGAATAATAGTCCATAATCAACCCCTCCCTCTAATATTTAGTCTCCCACTACCCATTGTCAAATTCTGCCTTGTTAGACAACATATTTAAATTTCAGTTTCTGTTTCCATTTATTTACTATAAAACAGTTAATGTTAAACCCATATTCTGTTTACTTTTCTGCATTCTATTAACAGAACTTCACTATCCCATACCAACCTGTATTGGTGCCTATATTTCAGCATCCAATCTGGTAAGTAACCTAGCTCTTTTATATTGAATTGTTGCTGTATTTACATGAAATTAGTTTTCTTAAGCACTGAATATTGCTGTTATTATTTTAAGGGTGTAACAACTTTGTTGAATGCTGCCTTAATGATGCTGAAACCTAGGTCACCCTATTTGATCATTGTTGAGTTAGTCATCCAAAAGTCTAAAGGATAATTGCTACCTGGTGAATTATTGTTAGGAATATATTGCTCATTGGTTAATAAAATCCAATTCTAAAATCTAAATGCATGTCATGTATGCTGCTGTCCTCTTTCCTAACTAGCTAAACATTAAGTAACCTATTACCTAGCTTAGTTGTAAGTGTAGGAGACCTAAACCCTAGGCTGCCTTATATCAAGCAGTTTTGTAAGCTTCACTGGTAAGAGTTATTCATTGCCATACATCAGTGTGAAACTCAAAAAACGTTGTAAGAACTTATTCGCTTCTATGCTAACTCATGCATGCGCTGGAAGTGAAACAAGATCAATGGGTAATTTAGGCTGAACTCCTAGAATAATCTCAAAAGGAGTACGACATGTTATCCGGTTCACTGAACTATTGTATGCAAATTTAGCAATATCAAGCATAGATGGCCAATTCTTTTCATGGTCACAAACTAGGTAGCAGAGTAGATTTCCCAAACTCTAGATAACTACCTCGAGTTGCCCATCAGTTTGTAGATGGAATGCTGTAGAGACCTGTAGCTTGATATTAGTCTTCATCCACATAGTCTTCCAGAAATAGCCCATGAACTTGAAATCCCAATCAGAAACAATGGATTCTGGGAATTCATGTGACCTCTACTTCTTTGAAGAAGAATGTGGCTATATCTTGAACATCAAAAATCTTGTTATATGGGATAAAGTATGCCATCTAAGAGAACCTATCCACAACAACTAAGATAAAATTGTGCTTCTCTCGAGTCACGAGTAGCGTGCAGTTCAACCATGAAATTCATACTAATGCGTTTCCAAGGCTTGAGAGGGAATAGGCATAGGAAACTATAAACCTGTATTCTGCTTAGTGCCTTAAGCCACCTTACATACTCAGCATCTCTTGATTACATGACTGAAATCCCTTCATAATCTAGGCCAATAGTACTTATCTATGACCTGGAGAAGAGTCCTGTCCTTGCCAAAGTGTCTTCTTAATCCTCCACCATGCAATTCCTGAATAAGATGATGTCTCAAAGAAGAATCAGGTATGCATAACTGTGTACAGTGTAGCCAAAAAAAGGTACCCATCATGGTTGAGTACTTTGGATTTCATCCACCTCGTTGTAGCTCCTTGTATATCTCTGAGAAATTTTTGTGAACAGCATACTCATCCTTTATGTGCTCTACACTCATGGAATGAGCTGAAAATGTGTGCCAACATGCAATAAAATAAAACCCTTTTTTTTTTCTTTAAAACCATTTTTACATCATCGCAACTCTTTTCCGGCATTGAGGAAAACCGGCTGCCACCGTCCATCATATGAGAGAAACAGACATGGTGACAATTACTCTCAACCTGGTGGCCATGACTCTCCACCATCTATCAAATGGCATCGACTCTCCACCAAGTGGCCATGACTCTTCACTCTGTTTTGGTTATTGGCAGTCCAGTGGGCTTCTTCCGGTGAGGTATTAAACAATGGTGCCCTATGTCCCCTCTCCTATTCACAATTTTCTAGGAAGGACTTTCCGGATCCATTCAGTTGAGTGCCCAGTAGAATCAGATTGATTTCTTCCCCCCTTGCAAGACTATTAAGCTGACCCATTTTGCCTTTGCTAATGATATCATGATATTCTCCAAAGGAAATGTGAAATCCTTGAAATCCATCTCAGATATTCTTATCACCTTTAGCACCATGCCTTGCTTGGCCATCAATAAGCAAAAGTCTCTCCTGTTCCTTGCCGGCATTGAGTATCCGCTTCAAGAGACCCTTAGAAGGTTAGCGGGCTGTCCCTTGGGCACGCTGCCAGTTACCTACCTAGGATTACCTCTGATTTCGGCCAGATTATCTGCACATCACTACACTCCAATCTTCCACAAGCTAAGGAAAAAACTACAGCTTTCATAGTTGTCAAGGCGTCGCCTAGGCGCCCGATCGCCTAGGCACCCTTGTGACACCTTGGCAAATCGGGCGCCTTGGTCACCTAGACGGGCGCCTTCGCCGCCTAGGCACATCGTCAAGCCTCCAACGCCTTGGTTCGCTTTGGCACCTTGACAACTATGATAGCTTTGGAAAGCCAAATTTTTATCTATGCTGGTCATCTAGAACTGGTTAGAGTGGTCATTCAGAGCTCCTACCAACACTGGACTGGGATATTTGGTCTACCTAGCTTGATTATTCAAATATTGAAAGTCAGATGAGTGTTTTCTTCTGGAAAGCGATAGATAACAATAAGTTTTTCCATGCTATCAGTTGGGCTAAAGGTTTGTTTACCCAAGGAGGAAGCAGCTTAGGCCTTCGGAGAATCAAAGAGATTAACAAGGCGTGTATCACAAAGCTGGTGTGGCGAGTGGCTGAGAAAAAAGAGAGCATATGGATTGATTGGATTCAAAGTAAATATTTAAGAAGAAACTCTATCTGAACGGTGAGATCTGCCATGACTCCTCTTGGGTGCGGAGGATCATCCTTCTTCATAAATAGCTTGCCCTCCCTTACATTAAATCCATCATTGATGATGGTCCCTTGACTCTACTTTGGTTGGATAACTGGCATCCCCATGGAGTCTTGATTTCGGCCTATGGTGATAGAATCCAGTCTGACTTAAGGAGAATAGATTTGCTACAGTTTCATCCATTTCGACAAATGGGGTTTGGACTACCAGCCAGGCATCCACGCAAAGGTTGGTGCAGGCTTGGGAAGCTCTTGATTCTGTCCCTCATAGACTTAGTGAGAGTGGTGCTATCATTGGCTGGATTGCCTCCTCTAAAGGAATGTTTTTTGCTTCCTCCGCTTGGGAGATTGTTAAATCCCGAAGCCCCAAGGTTGCCTGGTTCGATGCAAGATTTAAAATCTTGGTTCTCAAAAGTGCCTCGGCCTCTTGGAAAACCGAAATCTCGACGAGATCTCACAGTGTAAAAAAAAACATGGTTTTGCTCCTGCATGTTGCATTCGATAACACAAAATATCCTGAGATCTCGGGGGAGAAGTTTCTGAGAAACTCCCGATAACACAAAATATCCTGAGATCTCTCCGAGAAACTACCGATAACACAAAATATCCTCTGCAACCAGGGAATCATTCCAAGTGCTAGTTGTGGATTGTGTTGGGCCTCAAGTGAAGATACTTGACATTTATTCTTTGAGTGCTCCTTCACCAAAAGGGTCTGGGGAAAGATCCTTGGTAAGTGCTACCGTGCTACAAAAGGATTCGGCCTTTTGATCATGAATGGAAGTGATCTCCAAAAAATTCAAAGGAAAATCTATATGTGATACTATTGTCAAAATGGCCTTTATTGTGACAGTATACCATGTTTGGTTTGAAAGAAATATGCATATGTGGACGACCAAATCAAGATCCATTGTTCAAATCTGGGTAGCCATTATGCTCGACATGCGTGGTTTGATAATGCTCGTTTCCTCCCCTCCCCTGGATTCCGAGAGGAATAGATTCATTCTATCCTCCTGGAATTTGTCCACCGGCTAAGGTGGCTTGTGCTCCAATCTCTTCCTTCCCCTATTCTATTTTCTCCTTTTATTATTTCTTGGGCTCGGCTATAGCTTTGTAAGGAGTTTGGCTCTATCCCTAGGATGCCTAGGTTTGTTTCCCCTATTTCTGGGCTGCTATTAGTATATTTATTCATTCACCCAAAAAAATTACTCTCCATCGGATGGCCATGACCCTCCACTCTCACAGTGGCGTCTATTCACCCTCAAACATCTTCTTGTCACATACTTTTAATCACATGCTATATTAAAAACATTCCAGCTCCAACCTTTCCATACCATAATCATGCATATAACATCAAAACATTGTTACATACACTTAGCCATCATCATCACAAGCATATACCACATGCTTCCACAATTTAAATCATCAAACAACATACTTAAGTGTACATAATTTCAGCATCATAAAGCATATAAACCATATCCAGACACATCATTACAACATATAAGTGGAGTGAACAAACCATATCTCACTTCTTCTCACATACACAACTGTTCGACACTTCAATCTCTAGGCAAAACCCAACCTAAATGTATTATTTTCACAATTTCAATTACATGGATTAAACATCAAAACAGTTTATTTACACTTAGTAACCCTTCAAAACGCATCTCTAACCCAATACAAAAAATTTCACATTCTGTCCTCAATGTACATAGTCCCTTCCACAGGGCAAAACTACCCCCAAACAAATCCGTTTCACACACTTCTTTTTGGAGCTTAAACTAGACTCGTAGGGGACTAACATATCCAAAATCCACCTCTAAACTCCACTCGAGAGTCCGAGACCCCTCAAATCAAATCCCCAATTCGGTGTATGAATTCTGTCCATACAGAAATCAGAACTGAGATGATACCTATGGTTCATGACCTTCCCTAAACTGTTTGGGGCTCAAGTACATCCCCATAAAGGTCTAACAGTCTACTTTCATTCCTCCAAAAATCAGCATTATACGCCTTACCCCCAAAGAGATATACTCCAAACAAATTTTTTTGAAAAGTGTTGTCACAGCAGGAAATTTTACTGATTTGATGCAATGGCACCAAAGCTGAGAAACACATAAAAAACAGTACCTTACATCCATGAATCCCTGCAAAAATCCCATCTTCTGTTCCTTAGGAACACTCTCATATCCCTCCTTGGCCTGAGCATCAAATCCTTAGCTAGAACATGTAGAATTTAAAGGGGAATGAGTACTTACTTGTTAATCAGCACTGGCAGCCCCTCTTTCTCTTCTTACTCTTCTTTCTTCTTCTTTTCTTCTCACGGTTCCTCTCTATTCTCTATATCTCTTTCTCTCACAATTTTCTCCCCTATTCTCTCTTTCTCAATTTTCTCCCCCCTTTTCCTTCTGTCTTTGCGTATTGGAGTCCCACTCCATTATTTCTTTTTTTTTTCTTTTCTTTTCTTTTTCTTACTCACGCAAGGTTATCTCTCCCTCTACTACTCTCTCTCTCTTCTATCTCTATTTCCCACTCTTAATCTCTCTCTCCCTCCTCCTATTCCTCATCCTCATGCAAATCTCTCTCTTTTCCTACATTATCTTCCTTTTCTATTTATAAAACTCAAGGGAAAGTGGGCTCCTATACTGTTCACGATTTTAAGCCTCCCCTTATCCATTATTTTATTACTTCCCTTAATATCTAATTAATTAATAATCACTCTAATGACTAATATACCAAGTTTTTATGTTAGTTTTTCTATTAAATGACATCATAATGATTCAAGTTTCTCCCGTGTGGGTCCCATGCCATCCTAGATAAAATCTCACTCTCCACTTGTCTTTTCATGCTTTGCTAAATGTCACCATGCATGCTATATACCTATATGTGGCTGTTAAACTAAACTATAGTCCACACGACGGGACCTACTCATAGTCCTCATCGTGTGGGACTCTTTGACCTGTACATTTGGTGTAGGACTCTTTGACTACAGTTGTTGAGTTGGAATAGGACTCTACAGTCCTATTGTGTTTACATTTCTATACGGTCCTATCATAGTTGTCAAGGCGTCGTCCAGGCGTGATTCCAGGGCCTGGGCGCCTTATGAATGTTGCCTGGGCGGTCGCCCAGGCTCTCTGGGCGTCGCCTAGGCGCCGCTTACCAGACAGTACTTATTTATGACTAATATCATTTAAGTAAAAGAATTTACTTAAGATATTATTCATAAATAAGCAAATACCCCCTATTTGAATCCAATAAAAATAATTTAAAATTCAAATTCCAGAAGGTTAAAAAGTCAACCCTTCGGTTCAAGAACAAAAATCGATTTTCGGGTGCGGGGCGATTTTCAACTTCAAAATGCTAGGCTTTTTCCAAATATAAAAATTCCATAAATCTTATTATAGTAAAGTACACTAAAAACCAAGAGTCGCCAAAATAATATCTTGCTTGATGCCCAAAAAATAATTTACATTCGGGCGACTTTTAATAGCATTCGCGTTTCGAACAAGGTTTGACGGAGTGTAACTCCTTCATTATAACTTCGGATTCAAGCAATCTAGGATTTGTTGGAAAGCCGATTATACTAGCTTTGAATGAATTGAGATTGCTTGAATCCGAAATATATTAAAGGAGTTACACTCAAGTAAAATTGTTAAAAATAAGAAATGTTAGTCATAAATACGTGTTGCCTACTTAACTCAATTATTTGTTTCTTTGTTGTTTTTCTTATATTAATTAAGCATGTCTTAAATGTTTATTTATGTAGAATGTTGCATATATATATAAACATTAATATAGCATTAATATATTAAAAATATAATACACGGCAACGCTTGTCGCCTAGGCGACGCCTAGGCGGCGCCTAGGCGCCTAGGCGCCCAGGATGGCCTCAAACGCCTTGGATCGCCTTGTCGCCTTGACAACTATGGGTCCTATTGTAATTAGATCTCTTATTAGTATATGGAGTCCTAATTAGTTTATTAGTTTGCTTTATTAGTTCTTTTACCAATTAGGGCTTGTTATTTTCCTTTTCCTATTTGGAATTTACTTTATCTTTAGTTTGTGACTAGGACTCGAGTCCTAGATCCTATCTAATAGTTGTTTTCTATTTTCTATAAATACAAGCTACAAGGAGAGAAACACACATACACACACTCTCTCTTTCCTTTACACATCGATTTTCTCCATCTTCTCTTATTTTTCAATTTTGTTACAATGGTCATGCACCACATAACACCAAAATGCACTAAGTAGCACCAGATATTCTAAGTGGCACCAAATATTCTAAAGGTCACCCATTTATACTAAACATTACCAAAACAAAAATTTAAAAAGAATATTCTAGGGTATTACATTCTTGGCATGAGTTATAAGCTTGGCCCATGCAGCCTTTATCTTTTTGTACTTGAATAATTCATATCCACAAAAATAGTCATCAGAAGATGAGTGAATCATAGAAAATTTTGGGTTAACTTGCCTTCGTATTCTTTAACATCATGCTTGACTTTCTGCAAATCATCTACCCTTCTAATTAGTTTCCAGCTTAAGCAATTCTACATATGGCATCTTCTAGGGATATTTGCTGCAGGAGTGTTCTATAGGCTGCTCTTCCCAACATTCTAGAATTGTTATTAGCAGCTGATTGTTGACCTTCCTACTCCCTATGAACTTCAGGAATTTCTCCTACTGGAATAGTAGCAGTAGCTCTTTGGTTTTGTTTTATAACAACAACCTTCTGAGCTAACTTCTGAACCAACTCACTCAGCTGGTTAATTAAGGCTTGTAGAGCTCCATTGGAGGCCATAGCTCTGATATAAAATTATGTATAATAATTCCAAACCAGAAAAGTCCAGCAGAGATTAGTTCGAACAGTATCACAGAACACAGAATATAAACCAGAATATGGAGAAAAGTTATAACTCTAGACAGAATTCCAAATAGCCCAAAATTATAGTCGAGTGGTCTATCCTATCAGTAGGATAGACATGCAGAATTTGAAGAAGATGAAGACTACCAATCGACCAGCTAAGTATAGAAGTCCTATTCCGCCCTAGGACTCTAAGCAAAACAAAACTGGAAAACTATAACTCCGAATTCAGCCTTAATAAAAGAATCCCATGACCAGAACAGACAGGAGATTCCTACTAAGGCTAGGAATCTGCAACTACAAGCTGTTTCAGCCTCTTCTTCTTGTGATTAGTATCTGCATCAGTAGGTCCATGCACCTGATGTATAGTCCATAAGTGTACCATCCACCAATCATTTTTTCAAGTGTCAAAGCTTCACAAAGAGTAAGAAGCAGAAAAGTGAATAAATAAATAAATAAATAAATAAATAAATATATATATATATATATATATATATATATATATATATATATATATATATATATATATATATATATATATAAACCAGTAAACCCAAAAACTTAATGAAATCGCTCACAATCCACTTTAACTTTATGAGCTAGATCTTTTTTACCAAAAAGTCCGAGGGACCTAGGTCTACCAGATAGAATAAATGTATAAGAGTTCTCCAGAAGGGACTATATAATTACAGTTGCATGTAATTTAACATAACTAATCTTTCAAGTTGTGGCCATTGATGCTACACACTAATAATAGGAAATTTCATATCATTGATACATGCAATGATCCAGAGAGCACTCGGGGATCATAGGGTCATGATTCTATTTTTGTCTACTCCCCTATAAGTGATATGTATTAGGCACAATACAATCATGGTTTAAAATCTCGCCGAGATCATCTCGATGTTCTCGGTGTTCTCGGTGAACACCGAGACGAGAACCATGGCGATAATGGTTCTCGGTCTCGATGCAAGTTCTCGCCGAGATTTCACCGAGATCTTTGTGTTAACGGCAGTTTCTCGGCGAGATCTCGGGATATTTTGTATTATCGGTAGTTTCTCGGCAACTTCTCGCCTGAGATCTCGCCAAGATCTCAGGATATTGTGTTATCGAATGCTACATGCAGGAGCAAAACCAAGTTGTGTTTACACTGTCTCAGCGAGATCTCGCCGAGATCTCGGTTTTCCAAGAGGTCGAGACACCTCCGAGAACCGAAATTTTAAACCTTGAATACAATCCTATTTCTTTGAACCACGTCAGTTTATCAGGATCATCTTCTGCCTTCCCTAACATGACATGAATATGGATCCATAAACATATCTACATAGAGTAACTACTCTAGCCCCACCACTCCAGTGATTGTAAGCTATGCATAACAAGAATAACTGATCAGAAACACACCTAGTGATGCCTAAAGTGGGCCATTTAAAAGGCAAGTCCACAAATTTCAATAAACTATCATGCTTGTATCCTCCACAACAACAAAGGCCTTGTTCCAACTAAATGGGGTCAGCTATATGAATTCTAGTCCACCAATCAGCTCTATTCGATGTTATGTTGCCGGTCCCAAGCCCAGATAAAGGAGGGGGGGTTGGTATGTCAGGTTCATGATTTAAAATCTCGCCCCGAGATCTTTTAATCTCGCTAGTCTCGACACTAGCCGAGATGAAATTGAGGTCGATAACTCATCTCGGCGAGATCTCGGTGTTATCGACTAATTTCGTCTATTTCTCGCGATATCTCGGAGAGAAATTGCTTTTTGACCTTTTTTCAAAATGAATAAAATGGCCTATGCTCTGCTCTCGGTAGAAAACTCAACGAGAACAGGTAAGTTGGTGTTTTCTCTACTTTTTTGAAGAAAACTTGATTTCTTCCTCATTTTTTCTCGGTTTGATCTTTGAATTTGCTTCCGGTGGTGCTTCGGACTGCGGGGATTGCTGTGGGAGCTTTGTATCAACCGTTGAAGGTAAGATTCTTGCTCAAAAATGAGAATTTTACATGAGGTTATGAGAGGGAAAAAAAAAACAAAAGTTTATAGAACGTATGATGATAGTAGGATGGATCATCTACGACACTCTACATATTATTAGACATTGTATGTGGATTGTGGAGTTGTGGAGGATCATCCAGTATTGAACATTTGAACTATGATGTAATGATTTATAATGAAGTGTTATTTTATTACTCATTCCTCTAATGCATTATGTTATTGTCTCATTTGCCATATTTGATTGAGTATAATAGCCAATATTAGCCTAAGTTTACAACAGACTTCAGCGTTTACAAAAAAGGGTGTAAACCCAAACAACCACAAAGAGTTATTATTTTTACAATTTTAAGCTCTAAATGTGTTCATGTATGCAAAAATTAGGTTCCCCTGAAGTTTGAAGCCTAAGAAATGAGTTTTGGCAACCGAGACAGCCTTTTTACACTGTCTCGGTGTTTTTACACTGTCTCAGCGAGATCTCGCAGAGTTCTCGGTTTTGAAGGACGCCGAAACTCCTCCGAGACACGAGATTTTAAACCTTGGTCAGGTTGGCAGCCAGTACCCCCAAACCTAGCCAAACCCTTAAACATGCTTGTATCCTGTAAGTAATAATTAACTAGCCTTTTGACCAACCACAATAAAATGCCAGATTAACACCAAAAAAGGCAACTGAAACAACTCAAAAAGAATACTTTCTCCCAATAATTTCCACAAGGATGACAAGAATGTATTTTAAATATGAGAACACCATAACAATTAGATAGGGCATACCATGAAACAGGAGTCGGCTGCTCAGTAACTTTCTCTGACTGCAAAATGGGCAGGGAAAAAAATTTGAAATTACTATTCAATTAGAAAAATGCCACAAAAAAAAAGGACGAAGAGTCTGCTAAGAAAAACAAGGGGAGGGGGACTTTATTAAACAGCTGTGTAAAAAAGAGTGAAATCATTCACAACCACTGTCTACTACTAGTAATTTCTGAGATAGAGGATATAATTCATGAAATACAAGAAGAATCTCCTTGGAACCTTTCTATTGTTCATAAGGAAGATGAAAATGATCATGAAAATGAAGTCCCTAAATATTAGAATGATATCTTTAGGACATCCTTTCACATGGAATATGCCATTTTAGAGACAGAGAGATGAGGGACTGTCCTGGAGATCAAAGAAGCATGATCTGCCTATAATTAATAGTGGGCCAGGAAAGTATATGCCACCCTAAAAGAGGGGGAGCAGCCCAACACAGCCAGTGACATGGACCTCTTTACAGGAAAGGAGGGACAGGTACAGAAAGTGTTACTAAGGGGTTTCTTTCCATATGGGAACTTTTAGGGAATAAATAGGAAATATAGGATTTCTTTGGGAATAAGTTGTGATCTTGGGGGAAATGAAAGATCATGTATTTCAAGGAGTTAATAGATTTTCCAGTTTCAGAAAATTTGGGTTAGGAAGAATATTTTCTTTTTGTTTTCTTCCCCTTTTCTAGAATTGGGGTAGTCAATTTAAGGTCCTCACAAAGGAGGAAGAAACGGTTGTTAGTTTTGAAATCAATGTAAGTTTTCTTCTTTGTTCTTAGTTACCCCACTGCTATTACAAGATTCTGGTTTGCTGCTACTCCCTTATAACTGTATTTCAGCATTGATCTTCTAGAACTTCTGGTTAGATCTTTCCACTCCTTACCTTGTTCCAGATTACAAAAGTCTTCTATTCTGTTGAGTCGTTGACTAGACAAATCTGTGGTGCCTTCATTGGAAGTTACAATAACAGTTCCAGTTCCTGTCTTGAATAAAGTTTGGAGTTGAAATTGAAATCTAAAATTCTTATCTATAAGGCAGCTTTGATCCAATATTTTTACTGTAGTAAACCCTCCTAAAGTGACTACATTAGTTTGGCCTTTTAGAGCTCTGTATGTATTGTTTGAAGATAAAATTGTTTTTTATTCCTGACTGCTACAATACCCCACCACAGTACTTCGACAGAAAATATTCGCCTCTCAAACAAGGGCTTGAATCTCGAGATCAGACTGGATGGATCAGCCGATACAAATCAGGATCGCCAGTTCCATCTCAGCCGACACTGGCTCTGGACAACAATATTACCTCAAATATCGGCAAATATCAGCCAACATCGGGCCAAATCTGCCTATCCAGATTGGGGTCAGCAGTGTCCAATATTATCTCTGATTCTAGCATTTAAATCCTTCAACTCAAGGGGATGCTCCCCATCACTTTGCTTAAGACTTGACTGACTTAAGAATGCATTATTTGACCAAAACATTAATGAACACACCCATATGCAACTATGGCAGTTGAGAGTCTTGAGACGCAAGAGACAATAGGTCTTTAGAAAATACCTCCCCTTTAAAGCCAAGAGGTTTCTCATAAGTTGATTCTCCTGTGAATGCATTATAGTAGTACACAGCTCCAGTCTCAGTCTTGTGGGCTGTCCAAGCATCCAGTTCATTATTAACAGCACCTCCATCCTTGAAATGATTTCCTTGATCTGCAAAACTCCACAGAAGGTTAATGAGAAGAATTGATCATACTAAAAATTAATAAGTTGTGGACATCTGATTCGAAATCTTAAACATACCAATTCCTGGAGGGGATAACTCAGATTGTTTCCCTGAATTGTTCACCAGCAGATTGCCAGATCCTATAGAAAATGTGGCTGTTCCTCCAGGGGGTCCAATTGGAGAGACACCAGAAGCTTGTAAATCAGGAACCGGTACAGAAGGAACAGACATGCCCCGTATGGTCATAGGAAAGGGACCAGGAAGTACACCAGGATATGGTAGAAATGGAGGCCTTTGCAAGCCACCAATCTGCGGAGTTAGCCAAGATCCCTGGGGGGATGGGGCCATAGGTGGTAAAGGTGAATAGGCGGGATATATCGGCTGTTGAATCGCTGGATTTGACAGAGCTGCAATTGTAGATGTTATGATGGGTCTTGGTGTTGTAGAGGGTGAAGAATCTGTGGCTGCCAACCGAACTGCAACAGTGGAGGACATTGATGCAGATGGAGCTATACCTGGAGGTCCAGGTGTTCCAGGACTTGCCAGCATTCCCGTGGAACCAGGAAAAGATGGAGCAGTGGGCATCCATACAGTTGCAGGATATGAGTTACGAGTCACAGGAAGAGTCATTGAAGAACTCGAAGTATTAACAGATAATGGTACAGACTGTGAACTAGAAAATGTGGCTGATGAAGTTCCAGTTCCTTTTGCAACTGTAGCTGAGGCATTCTGCAATCACTCAAGGAATCAGAGCATCACAGAAGAAAGTCATGTACTACATGGTAATTTATGCATCATTACTACATCTATCATTACACAACCTCCCTACCAAATACCAATCAAGTGCTCCTAACTGCTAAATTGATTGTGTGAATTTGGACAGCAATTAAAAATATGATTGTCTATACATTGAAGTTTACCAAGAACTAAGATCATCAAATTTTTATGGCTCTTTAAGGAGTGATGCATCAACTGTATAATTGATGATTTGGTTCACATTTTTCATGGCTAACAGCCATCTAGACCATTTACTTGATCAACATTGTGCACATACTAATTTGGTGGCCAGAACTATCTTAATCACCTGCTAACCTACAAACTACCCAACTCTTTTTTTTGGGTGAAATAACTAACTACCCAACTTGCTACAGGTAAAAGAAAAGAAGTCCTGAATCATGGGTCATGAACCATTCAGATCAAATTTAGTCACAAGACACACAACAAAATTAGTGGGGTCAAATTTTGTATTGTCATTTTTGGCTCCCTATTTTAAGGCTTATAATCGATTCACAATTTCACATTTTTCATGGATAACATTAACTTTACCAGTTATTTTATCAAAGTTGTGCATTTGTTAATCTGGTGTCCAGCATAGTTGTCAACTTGTCATGGCGGCAAGGCAAGCCAAGGCAGTGGTTGGGTGTCCTGGGACCCAAGCGGCTAAAGCATCCTATAAAAGTTGAGCACATTCTATTATATCCTCTCTTTAACTTTACCATTTATTGGATCAAAGGTTTGCATGTGTTAATCTGGTGTCCAGCATAATTGTCATGGTAGCAAGACGAGCCTAGGCATGGTTGGTTGCCCTGGCACCTAAGCAGCTAAAGCATCCTATTACAAGTTGAGCACATTCTATTAGTTCCTCTCCTTAGCATGACTCCCTTGCACTAATTTTTAGCAAGGATCCATATATATGTTCCCTCTGATCTCTGAAACAAAAGCAGCAAAGGAAGGCGCACGGTGTGGGTTCTGCGGATATCGTGTGCCCTAGGCACACGGCCCCTCACTGCATGCGACCGCACCCATTGCTTTCTAGGAAAGGCTCAATCATAGCATGGCAAACTGGGTACCATTACTTGTGATCGGGTCCTTTTGTGGGATCAGACCAGTTTATGTTCCATTCTTGGGGAGAGAACAAAGGTTTGGAATTGCCACCTGAAATAAAGGTTCAGGACCCTGTTTGTCCATTTCACCAGCAAAACAGTCATTAATAACTCCATAAAGATGTTGGCATTAGTCTTCGAAACAAGGTTTGGGTAGGGGGTCAAATTACAAAAGTGAGTAGTGTGAATACCCTCCTCGGCCCCGGGGAATTGCTACTGGACACAAATGATAAAGTATTCCTTCCTTTCTAACCAGCCTACCCATGTGTTAACAATTGCTAGTTTATACTAGTGCATGCTTGAATTTAACATAAACTTAATATTATTTCTATCCCCATCCCGGTGAGATGAAGATAGAATAAATACCTACAGACCAACTTGCGGCCTTGCTTTAATTTATTCTATGAACAGAGAGGGAAACACATATCTTGATCCATGCTTTCAACAACATAAATTTAGAGAAAACGGGTAAGCATGCATAATTATTATACAGGAAATGGAAATAAATAAAATATCTACCCCCCTCCCCCCTTCCCAACCCTGCCTTTTATTGGAAGATGTATGAGGGAAATGGGATTACTGGACCCTACAGTAACTTCATCGAGTTGCCTACGTATCCTTGGCAAAGGATCAAGTCAGACGTAGTTCAGAAAGATTCCTCAAACAAGGATAGGTATGAGTCTGAGCAATACTTCCTCAAATAAGGATGTACGTGGGACCATACATGAAGTAAACTTCTTCATGTTGCCTACGTATCTCCAAATTGTTTGGAGAATCATGGTAGTTTGACCTGGGTTTTCCTAAATAGGGATTGGGGTCAAGAGATAAGTTTAAAAGAAAGGCAATGCCACCAAACGTGCATGATCTAAGTAATACAAGCTGGGAAGGTATTGTTCAGTTTTCCCCAAATACAGAGATCCCCCTAGCCGGTCAGCCCGCCATGGGGAACTAGGGGGGCAGACAGCCCCCTATCGGGGGTCTCCGCCCCCGGACCAATTTTTTTACTAAAGGTATAACAAAAATACCTTTTGAATTTCCATCCGGCTCAATGGCAAACCTCCTCAATCTCACGTCTCTGGGAAGGATCAGCCACAAGAGAGCATTAGGGCTGACGTCAACAAGTAGAGAGTGAAAAACTAGGGTCAGAGGTCCTATCTTTCAATCTAGATCTCAAAATTTACTTCAAATGAGGAAGGGGGCTAGTTATAGGAAATTTTTGGATGCACGCAAGGTTCCACAATAATGTTACCTAGGATCAGAGGTCCTACCCTCCACAATGCTTGAAGCTGACATCACGCGGGTCACGTATCGTGGGTGACAAGGAGGGTTACATGATGATGAAACGGCGCCGCAGGGAAGATCACGGCTGTAGGGTGCTGATGTGGCACCATTGTGCAGTGCCGCAGTAATGATCACGGCTTCCCAGTGGAAGAACGCAACTCTACAATGGATGACCGCAGGACTGCAGCCAAGCAAGCCAGGCACCTTCACATATATCTTAACTTCCGAAGGGCATAACTTTTCATTCGACCATTGGATTTTGACATGTAATATGTCAAACCGAAGCTCTTTCCGACTCTCCGAGCACTACAGGATGATGTAGGCATCGACCATAACTTAGGCCAGATTCCTTGCCGAAAAGGGTGGCCAAATGGGGGAAAGGGCTGGCAAAATTCGGTGCCTACAGAACGCCCCTCTTTGACTAAGGCATGTAGTAGACGAAACTCAAAGAATTGACCAAATTTTGTCACCTACGAGAAATGTACTATTGTCATTTGGCTCAAGGATGGGGGCGGTGCAAATGCAGATGAACAGGGTAAACCTTGGGTCACCGAACCAGCGATTGGTTAAACTTCGGTGATCAGACTTGTCTTGTCATGACCAACAATCCGAGGGACCAAACAACCAGGGATCAAAGGGGATAGGGAGTTTGATTACCCAAGCAAAGGCAGGAATTGACTTGTGAGGCTTAACAAAGTCGGTGGTGTTTTATATGGGTAATTACTTGCTAGCCCAAGTGTAGGCACATACTTGATAACCCAAGTGAATGCATAAGACTCCTGGGGTCCCTTACTGAGATCCTGCATGCACCTAGATTTAGGTCTTGAGTAAACATCCCTCACCTAGATGTTGCATGCATTCTCACACACAAACCAAGACTTAGGTCTTGAGATAACATCCTTCGTCCGGTTAATGTACGCACTCTCACGCACAAACCTAGACTTAGGTCTTTGGTAATTTTTCTTCGCCCAGATCCTGCACACTCTCACGTACACACCTAGACTTTAAGTCTTTCTTGGTTTTCTTTTCACCCCGATCCTGCACGTGCTCTCACGCACACTCCTAGACTTAGGTATTTCTTGGTTTTCCATCGCCTAGATCCTGCACGCGGCAGGCGACGTGATGATGACGTAGCGCCACGGGGAAGATCGCTGCTCAGCGGTGCTGACATGGCACCATTGTGCAATGCCGCAGTGATTACCGCGGCTCCACGATGGTTGAACGCGGCTCCCCAGTGGATGACGGCAGGGCCACGGTTAAGCAAGCAATGCACCTTTGTGTATATCTTAACTTCCGAAGGGCATAACTTTTAATCCGACCAGAGGATTTTGACAAATAAAACCCTTTCCGAGCACTACAGGATGATGTAGGGATTGGCCATAACTTAGGGTCCGGGGGGCCGCGGGGGGGGGGGGGGGGCCCCGGGGGGGGGGGGGGGGGGGGGGGGGGGGGGGGCAAGGCATCTTTGTATTCTTACTTCCAGGGCATAACTTTTAAGGGCCAGATACACTACGGTGTAGGGTTGGCCATAAAAGGGCTACTAATCATATTTCCACTTTCTTGGCAAAACCAGGGGAAAGGGGTGGCAAATTTGGGCCTACACAGGCTCCCTTGAAGGTCATGATGAGCCTCCTCAAAGGTTTCAACAAGAATAAAACAGGTAGTGTTTTCTTCTCTTCTACTTCCCCTAAGGTTGGAGTATTCGATGCCCAGACAGGCAAGTGGTTGTTGCCTTGTACCTCAAGGATCACCTAGGCAACGCCTTGAAACTATGAATACCCATCTTAACCTTGCCGGTTACCCTATGAACTACTCAACTTGCTTTGAGGGGGAAAATCCCAAATCATCAGTTATGACCCAACCAAAATGAAATGTACTCACACTCCAATCAGAAGGGTCAAAGTTTGCAATGGTCATGCAGGTTTAAATCAGCCTCAAAACCTGAGGCTCAGTACAAGCCAGAAGCCAGATTTTGCACCAGCTCAGTCAATCTCAAAGGAATATATCAACAACTAAGTTACAAGATTAGGTACTCCAGTATGCGAGGAGGATGAACATTTAACCAAAAGACATACAGAGTTTGAAGATGGATCTTTCTGCACCAATTGAGAAATCCCGCCAAACGAAAAGCCTGCTGCAATAGATGAGGTTCCTTTCGGGACAGAGACAGGAGAGCGGATAAGAGATGGCGTGATCTGAGTAGCAGTTACAGAAGCAAATTGATTAAGCTGCCCAGGCTGCCCTGGAACTGGAGGTTGTGGGAATACTGCAGTTGTTGTTGCAGTAGTGTTAGCACCCTCTGAGCGACCTGAAACACCAGCCTGGAAAGCATCCGATAAACAGAATACACAAACATAAGCACTTAAGAAAGAGTATATACAAACATTGGAGAAATGATGACAATGTGACGTGTTTGGTCTTAATTTGGTTGGCCCATGCCAGGTTACAAGAAAGGCTACCTCTATTAAGATTATTGACTATCTATAACCTATAGGACAGAAATCTTGGGTTATATCTAGCCAGAAACAGTCTAGATGTCCATGGGGTAATGACTAGTACCACTAAACAGTGAGAGTGGCCTCCCATACAAGAGATCATAGTTATCCATCAGGTGTGTCATACCTGGGAGAACTCTGCTAAACATTGACCCGATCAATTATTTTCCACACCAAACCCCCACCATTTTTTTTTTTTTTTTTTTTTTTTTTTTTTTTTTTGCAGAACAGAAGAGTGCAGAGATGGGGATATGAAATCATCAATCAGTTGAATGTGTGGTGAAAGAGACATATATGGAGTGAAACACCATTTCAGTCTATGGATAGCACTCAAGGTTATCCTGACATGGTCAAGGGTAGAAGCCTTACATTGCTTGAATGAAACTGCTGGCCACTAGAGGTCCCAACTGTAGCTGGCAAGGGATTGTAAGTCAAAGTGGGGCCACTTGAAGACTGACCAGGTACTGGAGGTTGAAGTGTTGTGGCAGACTCTACTGGATGTGACTTTAGAACCTGCATTTGTAACCAGCTAGTCAACTAAACTTGAGAGAGAGAAATAGAGAATAATATCCCAATCACTAAGAAAATAATAAATAAGAGGATGAAGAGCCAACTCGGAAAGCCCTTCCTGTACAACCATAATATATGCCACTTGGCACACCAAGAGGGACCCCAATTTTGACAAGGCAGGGCATAAATTTGCTGCTCATCTGTCAAATTTCAGCAATAAAAAAAATTGACACATGGCAAAATATGGCAGGGGCGCCAATTGGGATCAGGTAGGGCATAAGTCCACTGCTCACCTGTCAAATTTCAGCGATAACAAAAATATTGCCACATAGCAAAATATAGCTTAGAAAATCCATTAAAATTCAAATTTTAGAAATTGATCAAAATAAATGGATGGCAAAAATACAAAGGGAAAATACCAGAAAACATGCAATATATGATTGATTTGACACTGAAATTTAACAAGTGGCCAATCTAAACTGTGCCCTATTTATCTAAGAGTCAGAATTGCGACATTTCACCTTCCCAAGTGGAAAAACTAAGTAGGCCATGAAGGAAAAGTTTTCTGGGCAGGCCGTGAAAAAACCTTTAGCCAAATGATATGCCTACTAATGTCTCATTGGCAAAGAATAAAAGAACCGATAACTAACATTACTAGATGAAAGGTGCTGAGAGCTTCCAGATGAACTGTTAGCCTTAGGAATCACATTGTAAGTGAATGAAGGCGCAGGAATAACATATCCCGGTGCATTGACAATTTTCGTTCTGACAGATGCTTGCACTGAATCAATTGCAGCACTATATGGACCCTTTGGAGTTAGTGGGCCAACAGCTGGAGCTGGAGGAGCAGTGGTTGGAGTTGGAGGGACAATATTTGGCCCTGCCACAAGTGGTCCAGATACAGAGGCTTCGGCAACTACCCCAGAAGCTGCAGATTGCACCTCCTGCGTTATCCAGGCTGGCGACGACATTGATTGCCTAAAAGACACAGTGAAGAAGATGAGAACCAATCTGTTCATTAAAGAAAACAGAGAATTTCAAGTGAGCCTTAGACAGTAAAAACCTATACACACAAAAATAAAAATAAAGATATAATCTGATAATGCATTAGTCTCTTAAGATTGTGTATGGTTCTCAAGAAGAGTGTAACAGTTCAACTTTTTTGGATACTTTCTCTCACATTTGGCTGTTTGATTGAATGAGAAATTGGTGACCTTCGCAATAGAGCTATTCTCATCCACTTTCTCATTCTCCCAGCTAAGCAATTGAAGAATCAGCTAAAAATAACGAGATTTTGCAGGACAGCGTATGAAACCTTGATAAGTCGGTGGGTCCCACTCATTTTCTCACAATTTCTTAGTATAACCAAACATCAACTTGGGAAAAGTGTCCTTTCCTTCCCCTTCGGTTTCTCTTAATTTTAGTTCCCTACACTTTCACCTTCACACACTCTCTTGACAACCCAACACAGCCTTAGGATTCATGGCTACTTAGACTGTCTTTGGTTCCATTTTTATTTTGTTTTTCTGACAAGTTTTTGTTTTTATAGGTGTTCGGTATCATTTTTGGGTGCTGTTTATGAAAAGAAAAAATAAAAATAGCCCCAAAAACACCTCTTTTTAATTTTTGGCCGAGAAATGTTTTGCCTGCTTTTGTACAAGTGTTTAATGAGCATGTGTTTTAAGTGAGGTTAAAATAGTAAAATCAATATTTTTTTTTTTTAACATTAGCTTCTCATCCACTCCTCTTTCTTTCTCCCTCATCGTTTCATGGATTCGGCCACCATAAAACACCTTTTCTGACAGTTTAACCTTCGATCCATTCCATTGGATGTCAAGTATAGTAAAAAGATAAGGGCTTCCAAATTTCAAGTCAATCGGAGAAAGAAATCACTAGATATCAAAATTTGAAAGATTCTGCAACATGAAGAAATCATTCTTGTTCTTGATTTCAGCCACCTCAGTTGTACTTTCTGGCCGTTCAACCTCCGATCGGATACCTTGGATATCAAAATCAGGAAAGAAAAAAAAAAAAAAAAGATAAGGGCATCCAAATTTCAGGTCAATCGGATAAGGGGATCACAAAATATCATAGCTTAGAAAATTCTGCAACTTGAAGAAATCCAACTCTTGTTCTTGATTTCAACCACCTCAGTTGTACTTTTCCGACCGTCCAACCTCTGATCAACTCCTTTTGATGTCAAGTCCAGAAAAAAAGGTAAGAGTGTCCAAATTTCATTTTGATCGGATAAGAGAATCACAAGATATCATGGCTTGAAAATTTTGCAATTTGAAGAAACAAAAATAGATTTTTATTCTTAATAGAATACCAAACTTATTTCTCATTTTACAATCTATTATGAATAATCTCTACCAAACAACATTTTATTTTTTATCAAAAATTATTTTTAAAAATGCTTTTTGATAAATAGGTAAAAACAAAAAATAAAAATGGAACCAAAAACAGCCTTAGACAGGAATCTACAAGTCCAACCTCCATCTACACCAAGCATGGTAAGAAAAACGGAATAGAAAGAGCTGTGGAAACAGATGCTTCAACCAAGAAAAACTGAAAGCATGATGCAAGGAAGGATTGAAAAACTTTAATCCTAGAGAAAGAAAACAGCAACAGTCAAGCCGTGAAGCTCCTCAGTGGCCAACCAAAGGAAACCATGTTTTAAAATTTCCAAATTGGCGGAAAAAACTATTAAAAAAAAAGTCTTCAATTCATCCACACAACCAGGCTTATATAGCTTTACAAAACTTAGCTAAATGTTGGACTTAAACAGTAAAAACATATGGGCTACTTTCACAATCAATTAAAATAGACCTAAAACACTCAACTGATCCCATGGTTGACCAACTTTAATTAAATAACTTAGAACTCAACCCATGGGCTTGTCATTGATGGCTCATTACAATCCATAACCAAAGCCCATGCACAGACACATACATAACTAGTAAAAAATGAGAGTAAAGCCTCATTTGGAGATTCTTTCCCAGAATTGGTAGATAAAGGCCGAGCTCAATATCCCAACTGTAAGCCCATCAAGCTGACCCACCTTGCTTTCACGGACAATATCATGACATTTTCTAAAGCTGACACCAATTCTATGATTTTGATATCCATTGTTGTTTCCTCATTCCGATCTATGTCAGTTCTTCAAGTCAATCAACATAAATCATCCATTTTCTTTGTAGGTGTGGAGAAGGATATCAAGAAGAATTTGAAAGGAATCTCCTATTTGCTTTGGGTCTCCTTCCAGTTAAGTACCTTTGTCTCCCTACGATTTCCTCCAAGTTATCAGCTCATCATTGTTTTCCGACCCCTGACATCTCCGTAAGAAACTTCAACTTTCAAAGGCCCGGTTTCCATCCTATGCAGGTCGGCTTGAGTTAGTTAAATATGTCATGCAAAGCTCAATACAATTACTGGATTGGGATGTTAGGGTTGCCTCAATCTAATTGCCACAAGATTGAAGCACTCATAAGTACCTTCTTATGGAAGGGTTTAGAACAAGAAGTTTTTGCACACTACTAGCTGGGCTTTAGTATGTCACCGCAAAGAAGAAGATGGTCTATACTTGAAAGGGGTCAAAGATATTTATACAGCCTACATTATCAAGTTGATTTGGAGAGTGTCTATCAAAAGCAAGAGCATATGGGTCGAACGGCTTTAGTTTAGATACCTAAGAAAAGATTCTATATGGACCATCTCTTGTGGCAAGGATGAATCCTGGCCTTGGAAGAAGATGTTGGAGATCAGACCTTTGGTGGTTGATTCCATCAAGTCCAGGACTGATGATGGAATCATCCACCCTTCATTAGCTCTACAACTACCCACCATGAAGTCCTTTTGAATATGTGGAGAGAGAAGTAACCTGGCCTACAGTCGTGGTCAACTGACTATGGTATCTTCTAAGTTACATGAGGGAGATTGGCAGCCGGGTCAACTCTCCTCCCCCTGCCTTTGTCAAGCATTGCGCAAAGACCAGAGGCAGCGGAGATCTTGTCATGTGGACAGAATCAGCTTCGGGTCCATTCTCTTCTACCTCGGCTTCAAAGCTAGTGAGATCTTATGCTCCAAAAGTACCTTGGTTTGATGTTAATTGCTTTCAAGAATGTATCCCTTGTAATAGCTTTATCGGCTAGAGAGCTATGTCTGGGTCTCTCCCAACTAAGTCCCTTCTTCAAAAAAGACAGATTTGTAATCAAGTCAAGTCTTAACTCTACTGGTTGGCCACTGAAAATGCCCATCACCTCTTCTTTGAGTGTCCATTTTCTTCGCATCTCTGGGAAGGAATTCTCCTTCATTGCTTGCCTTCGAAAAGGAGGATTTGTGCTTTTGATAGGGATTAGAAAAGGATCAATAGGGCTTTCAAAGGAAACTCTCTTTGTGATAGGGTGGGAAAAGTAGCCTTTCGAGCTACTATCTACCACATCTGGATGGAGAGAAACCTAAGGTCTTGGTCCCTTGGACTGTAAAGTCTAGGAACTTCATGAAGATTTGGGATGCCATTTCCCATTGCCAAGCCTTGTAAAGATTCTCCTAGAAATAGGCTCATAGTGAATTCCTATGATCTACCTATCCAAATCATTGTGGATAGAACTTCCCATGAGATTTGATTGTATTTTTCTTTGAATTCTCTTTTGTAAACAAATAAAAAAAAGGAAGAATAAACAAGCACAACACTGAAAGAGAGAGAGAGAGAGAGAGAGAGAGAGAGAGAGAGAGAGAGAGAGAGAGAAGAAGAAGAAGAAGAAAGGAGGGAAGAGAATGTGTGTATCCTTCCCTTTCTATTTTGTTACATGGTATCAGAGCAATCACCTAGGTTGTTGTTTTAAGAGTCGTTTAAGGTTCTCCGTTAGGTGTGCAGCCACCACTATTGTTGTTCCTGCTACTATTTTTACTCTACTTGGTTCGCAGTGGCCTTTAATGTACTGCTACTACTACTTAGCTCACAATGACCTATATTGTGTTGTTGTTGCTACTTGGTTCACAGTGATCTATACTGTGCTACTACTATTACTGTTGTTGTTGCATCCATTACTACATTGTTTCAAGTTGAAGTTCTCACATTCCCCCATGCTCCAGCTTAAGGGGAGTGTTAACGTAATGATATAAAATACGCTATTGATGACTGCCTGCTTTGACTAAGTCAAAGTAGTTAATCATGTGGACTGATGAACTCCTAGTTAGTTTATTAGTTTGCTTTATTAGTTTTCTTTACTAATTAGGCTTGTAAATTTCCTTTTCCTATTTTGAATTTACTTTGTCTTTAGTTTGTGACTAGAACTCTAACTTGTAAAGTCCTAGATCCTATCTAATAGTTATTTTCTATTTTCTATAAATATAAACTACAAGGAAGAAAGCAGAACCAACTAATTCACTTTTGTTCTCTCCCTCTCGCTCTCTCTTCCTTTATTTCTTCTCTTATTTTCTAGCTAACACAATCCCCCATGCTCCATTTTGAGGGGGGGTGTTAGAGTAATGATATAAAATATGTTATTGCTAACTGACTACTTTGACTTAGTCAAAGTAGTTAATCATGTGGACTGATGGACCCTTAGTTTATTAGTTTGCTTTATTAGTGTCCTTCACCAATTAAGCTTATTAGTTTCCTTTTCAAATTAAATAGTAAAAAACAATAATCAAATTAAATACAAAATTGATTAGTTTCAAAGCCCTTATATATACCTTCAATTTTAATTCATAAAAAGAAAGAATATTCTAAAAGAGAGCTTTATAAGGAGGGTAAAAAGATTACCAAATAGCCTCATAATCGGATTCCAATGGGCCATAGTTTTGTTTTTTTGCAAAAACTTATTTTTATTTATTAATAACAAGCAGCCCTACTTGGACCAGCTCTAAATTAGGATAGAGTCCATTTTGCAACACATTGGGCAAATATTCCTCTTAGGAACATGGATAAAAGAACAACCGGACAACCTACAAGCACTTGCCACAATATCTCTGACAATGGGCGCTGGAAAAAAAATTGAAAAATAAATTCCAACAATAGCTTCATCTTTTTGGTGAAATCACTTAGAACTAAATTAAGGGATCTGATCAGCTCTACAGATTCATATTGAATGCAAGTTACTGCTTTTTCCTATCACAAAACTCTCTCTTTTTTTTTCTTTTTTTTTTTTTTTTTTTTTTTTTTTTTTTGTGTGTGGGAACTATTCCAGAAATTTAGGCTCTTTCAAGTATAGCTTGCAGCCAGCTAACTGCCATATGCTCTTTCAAGTATAGCTTGCAGCCAACTAACTGCTCAACAACAAACCAAAGTGAGATGAGCTTAGCAAAGAATCCAGCCTTGGAGTCTAAGGGCATTGTCAGAAAAGGTGTGCGAGATGCAACATAGATGTACCGTATTAGTAGGGCTGAAATACTCAAGCCAAACAGCTGATACATATTGAGACTTTAAACCTTGGCTCTGAGTAACTCTTATGTAGAATTTCAATAACCATTTTTTATCCGTAGTTTTGCCTTAAAACTCTTGATCAGAATAAAATCATGTTTTACAGCCTCTGATGGGATTTTTCCACACCACTGCCCTATTTTAAGCTTTCTATAAATCATACACATTGCACCCCTCAATTGTTGTCACGATTTGGCGGGATTTCGCAGGTCAGTAGAGCCTGATATAACCGAAACTTGACCTGAGTTTCATGGGATTTCTGATCAATATTTACAAAGTTTTCAATTTTCTGCCAAAATCCCAAAATTCTGTCCTGTAAAGGTTACTATCAAAAAAAAAATCAATTTCTTTAATTCTGACTTTTGTTTAAGCAATTATTTTACTTCAAATTCCACATCCCACAAATCCATATCAGTTATTTGCTTGTCTTCTTCACTTCCTATATCAGCTATATTCTGACATTGTTATTAGCAAGCATATTCTTCGATTAAGGTTCTTCCAGCCCTAGTTTTGCATCAGAAAGACTAAAGAGAAACATTTTGCCAAATTTCCACAATTTTGATGCAAATTACTCAAGATGACCCAGTCTTGTGCCCTTAGCATGTTATAAATATTAACTATTTCTCCTATCCTACCCTTATAAGTTAATATCATTTGCCCCCTAATGTTTTATATTTTGATTTTTATAACGCAATATCACCATACACATTTACATTTACAATAAGAAACATACCTGGAAAATATGGTCTGGTGCACTCGTATTGGCACGTTGACGACAACTAGGCATCCCCTAGGAGCAATGGCGCCCTCGTGCCGTGCCAAAGATGTTTGCATGTCATGAAAAGCCAGGTTACCATTTTCGAATTTGAATTTGGGGTTAAGGAGTACCTGCAGGTGTTCTCTTCTGGTTTCACCCTGATTGCTCTGTTCTATTGTTCTGATTTTCTGCATCAATTTACAGGCTCATCTTCAGGGTTCTCATTGATTTGATCTCTTCAATCAGCTAAGCATCAAAATATTCAAGATTGGATAAATTCTGATGGTTAAAATAGGAATCTGTCAGAGGAAAGAATTATATTATCTGCTCTGAATTCAGTTTAAGTTTTTTAAACAAAATCTAAGATTTTCAGCCTCTTTTGTTGTTTGGGTTTATCTGATCGTTTGTTGTTTTGGTCTATTCTAACATCGGAATCTGTCAGAGGAAAGAATTATATTATTCCTCTATAAAAACAATTATAATTGTGTGGATTTCATTTGAATCACCAAATGTTGATCAAAAATAAATTAGCTCGTTCTATATGGGCAATGCCTGTACAATACAGTGTAGTTTAGTGAACTGTAACAAATTTTTCCACAGGCCTTCCAATTCTGCTATTGGTTGTTTCCTGAAAGCCCAAGAATAAATAATTAACACTGAAATTTTCAATTTTGGAGCCACATTGGATCTTCTATGAATTTATAATCGAATTCTGGTAAGTGAACTAGCACTACCATTATTATTTGAATCGCTTGGTTGTAATTATAGTGTTTATTCTGCTTAACTGTTTTGGTTCACTTATCAGCAGGCTGACTTGAGGATCTCATAGCCATGCTTTCATCAACTAATATCAGAACTGAACCTAGAAACGACTTAAATAGTCACAACATCAGCACTCAAATCCAACAGCTTACAGATCAAAGGATAACAAGGTACAGCTGCGGTTTAAGGTTTTCCATGGAAACCATTAGAAAAAAGAACGGTAAAAACAATTTTGTTCCAAGTGGACTCTAACTTATTTTATATGGTTTTCCTCTTTACAATTTCCCTAATGTGACCGCGTCTAAAATCATTCAAAAAGCGTTCATGACCAGGTTGAATGTACACAAAAAAAAACCAATAACAGAAACAAAGGCAGATTAAATTCTATCCGTAGTGATAGAAACAACTCTACGATATGAATAATGCAGAGTTCATTAACAACGAAGACAGAAAATTCAGAAAGAAGAAGAGAAGTAACTTATTCGAAAAGGAATTACGAATTATCTGTAAAAAAAATTTCGTAGAAACGGAAAAGACCAACCTGGTAATATGGGAAGAAGAATGGAGCGAACGAATGCAGAAATGGAGCTTTCGGCGTTAAAAAGGGCAATCTGCGTCACCAGCGCCGTTGAAGAGATGTGAAGCAGAGGCCACTTTCGTTTCCGGAAGAGGTGACTCGTGAGTCGTGATGGCGCTCCTCTCAACCGGCTTCGGTAAATAAGGAGCGGGTACTCAAGACTCAAGAGACCAGAGAGCCTTCGATTGACATTAGCTTGGAGTCCTGGACACATGGGGAGTTTTTGGGTAAAAGAGTGAGACTCTTGGGCCAGCTATAATGGGCTGAGGGAGATTGGGCTGCTTTTGGAAATTGTTGTCCGAGTTCAGGTCACCTGTATACTTGAATCTTTTTGGGGATTCCATCACCGTCGATGTGGTATGGGATCTACCTCTGAAGTGTGGGATCCACCTCTAGATATGGACTATGATGGAATCTCAGGGAAGATACAAGTACATGTAAGAGAACTATTCTCCATCCAGAGTCCTACTTGTAGCCATCCACAATCGTTGCGCCGCTGACTTATCTTAATTACCAATTACATGAAGGAGACAAAAAAGGATTGTAAGGCAACCAAAATGTGGTTGCCACTATTTTGGTTGCCACTTTAGCACACTGATATGAACCAGAGGGGTATGGACTCATCGGATGGTTTCTCTCATTTGCCTTCTATGTATACCTTTGTAGTCTTATAGGACTTATTTAAAACGAAAGGGTATGGAACGGGTTTTAAACAAAGCAGAAGGATAGTTGTACGATAAAAAAAACAGTCAAACATTTTGAGAACGGCAAAATTACAAAAATGGACAATACAGGTTTTAAACGGATCAAAACTAATACATAAAGAGAGGAAAAATGGCAATATCTCATAAATTGAGGAATTATTACGTAATTTATTTATTCGGAACACAAGATGTTGCCAACTATGAAGGGTGAGAATTCTCATCTTGGCCTAATTAATTATTTGATGTTTTATGTTTGCCCAAACCTCCAAAACATGAACATAGACAGGGAGAGAGAGAGAGGGAGAGAGAGACGGTAGCCTACAATCTACATTTGTTATGACCCACAACAAGTATTAATGAGTAATGATTAATCGATTATCACAACTCACATGGATGATGCAATTTTGCAAGCATTTTTGAGAAGTGGCGAGGACATCCTTTAATCCCACATCGGGTACATGTAAAAGGAAATAGGATTCAAGCTTCTATAAGCGACCGTGGTTTTTATTTTCAGCCATCTTTGTTTTGGCTTCTTAGTTGCCCATCGACTACATGGTTGAGATTTGGCTTGGCTTGTTGAATTAAATATTATTTTATATATTGAATTGTAAGCATTTTGGGATCATAATAAATTAATGAAAATTTAAAGTCTGTGTTGGGCTTTTTGTCTTGTGGTTTTGGGTGTCACCCCCTTTTTATTATATAAAAAAGGGGTGAGGCCCAAAACCATGAGACAATAAAAAAAAAAAAAAAAAGTTTTCTCCCAACTCCCCTAAAGAATACTTTTAAGGCAACCACCCCCCAATTTGGCACACAATATCAACCACCTCCCCTACTTTTGAAAATATTCCCTCCCAATCTATTTGGTGATGAAATTCATTATCACCAATATATTTAGGACAATAATACCCTCAAAATATACATTATTTTTTTATTCTATTTCTATAAATTCTCATGCCTTCTTCCTCTCCCACGACCACCAATCACAACATCGGTCTGCCCAATAAAACCTCTAGGGTTGTTCTTGCTTTGGCAACTTTGGCATCACGAAAAAGTCGGCCTTTAAGCAGATTTCTAGAGTTCAGTTGGAAATATTGGTGCACGTAAGCCGAGAATGCTCATCAATTTTCTCCATTCCCCCCCCCCCAAATATCTATTCGCTGTGACGCTATTCATCATATAAAACACCCACTTAAATCTTGAATCGTGGATTGTTCTTCGCTCATTGCAACTTTACATAACTTCTTATCGTGAACTAACAAGAAGAACTCCATTAAAGAGTTGCAGCAGTATCTTCTACAGAGATTCTAATGAAGAAGCAAGAAATGGATGAGGATTCTAATGAACTCACTAGCAGAGGCATCGATTTGCCTCAAGCTTTACGGCGCTCGCAGCTAAAGCTTACCTACTATCTCGCTTTAGTTCCAATGGCTTTTTACTTTTGAAACCTCTTCAATCTCCTTTACCAACCCCTCTCTTCTCTTATCATCTTCTCCTCATCCGCCCTTTGTTTCCCTCCATCACCCTCACCACCTCTACCAACTGCTCTAACTATAAGAATTGCTCTGCCTCTCCTCCCATTCTTAATTGTCTGGTTTCAGATGTTGACGATGATGGCATTGTGGATGACTTCGTCTTCACCAGACAATCTGGATTCGATCGAGAATTCTCTGTCATCACTAGTATGCTTAAACGCATCAAACCCTTCGACTCCTCCGTTATCTCCAAAGGCGTCTCCAAAACTGCCAAGGATTCCATGAAGCACACCATCTCCGTAAGGCTCGGTTTGCTTCCTTCCGATTAGTTCTCCGTCACCATTAGTGTTTATAGGCGTCCTCTCGATCGCCTCCTCGTTTTTGCCTCATTTCTACCATCATCACCGGGTGGGTTTTTATTGTTGCTACACTATTGGTTGGATTACTATGCTGCTGCTGAGCTCAATCGTTAATTCAGAAAATCTGGTCTCATTTTGAGTTCGTTCTTTTTATTGGTAATCTGTTAGGTATACTCTTTAGAATGCGGGAGTATAGGGTTTCTCTAATTAGGAACTTCAACATCTCTCCCAAAAGTTTAGAAGCTTTGGTTCCTTTTCGTGGGTGTGGAGTTTTAGAGATAGGGAAGGTAGGGATGGTGAGGTTGATGTGGATGCCTGCAGTGAATTTGTAGTGGATAGAAGCGTTCCGCTGGGTTTGGGGGATTTGTCTATTAGGGATGAAAACGCAACCAAGAGAGAAAGAACGAAGATCAAGCAAACACACACAACACAGGATTTGCCATGGTTCAGCATCCAATTCGAAATGCCTACCTCCACCATAGAGAAACAGAGAATTCTTTATTCACAAGAAAGCTCTACACTTCTCTCCACCTGACAAAGTGTTCTCCTTTGTTCAGATCTTACCTAGGATTTTTTCCATAGAGACAATATATAGGGATCCCTAAAAACCCTAATACTACATAGTTACAAGTTTACCCCCATACATGTAGTAGACCCAAACCCTAATACAAATATAATCTCAGTAACCGTGTGGATCCCATAGAATACAAGACACCAAACCCAACAAATCTCCTCCTGGCTTGGATTCTACAAGCCACCTTGAAGAAGAACACGTTGATATTGATTTTGTAAACATGTCCATCGTCACTGTCAAACCGCTACACCCAAAATCAGCATAACCCACACTTCGTCAAGGTGTCCGACACAGTTCACTGCCGTACGATGTGATGTGAGTCCATCTCTCCCACTGCTGCAGCATCACCAGAGAGATCACTTCTACTCACAAAATCCAAAGCAAAAGAAACTCGCTTCTTCCTAGATTTGCAAGAAGTTCAAGTTGTGAACAAGTGTCTATCTTCCATCTGTACCCCTTGCCTAAGTTCCAATAGAAGCACCATTTGTTTCGACACTCCCTGCAAGTCTGTATAAATTCCCAACCATCTATCCCTGCATCACAATTGTGGTCCTTTTTGAGACCTTAAGAACTCCACATCCAGATGAACACTTGTAGCCTCTCGCATCTAGTATTCCCAATGAAATCATATTCTTCCTTAGATCTGACACATGTCTAACCCCAGTTACTGTTCGCACAATCCCATCAAACATGCGAATCCGTACAGTACCAACCCCGACAACCTTGCTTTCAGCATCATTTGTCATTCTAACGGTACCCTTATCACATGCATGATGTGTAGTAAACTACTCCCTAACTGAACACATATGAAATGAACAACCCGAATCTAAAATCCAATATGAAGTATCCGTACCTGATAAAGTAGTGAGATAGATGTCTCCATTACTCCATTCTTCCATGGCAACAGTAGTAGAGATTTTTCTCCACTCTCCTTATCTTCTTTTTCCTTTTTATCATCCTTATGTTTTAGACAATTCCTTCTTATATGACCTTCCTCATCGTAATAATAACAAATTATTTTGCGATCTTGTGACTTGGAGTGACCCCTATTATTGTCATAATCCTGTCTCCCATTTGATCTTCCTCTACCTTGACCACCAACTGTAACCAAGACATTACCTTCATCTGATGTCCCCTCACCATTATTTTTTATCATATCTCATTCATCAACAAAGCAGCAATAACATCGTCAAGTTTGAGAGTATCCTTACCAAACAACAGTGTAGTCACAATGTGATGAAATAAAGGAGGTAATGACGCCAACATGATAAATGCTTTGTCCTCCTCTTCAATCTTCACATCAAGAGTAGACAACTCCGTCAGAATCCTATTGAACTCATCAATGTGCACCTCAAATTTCACTCTATCTGACAAGTGAAAGCGTATAACTGTTTCTTCAAAAATAATCGATTTGTTAATGATTTGGACTTGTACCTGCTCTCCAACTTCGCCCAAACTTCTTTTGGGTCCTCTAAACCAATGACCTCACGAAGAGTATTATTCATCAGAAACAATTGGATCGTGCTATTTGCTAGATTCCTCAACTCTAGCTACTCATCATCCATAATATTTTTCAGCTTGTCGAATTTCTTTTTTAGAGCCTTAATAATCCCCTCCCGCTTAAGAATATTTTTCACCCGTTGTTGCCACAAGGTGAAATCATTATAGCCATTGAAGGATTCTATGGAAAAGTTTGAACCCTTCTCTACCATCCAATTAACCTGATCTTTATCTTCTGTTCCTACCATCAACTTCCTATAGCTTTAATCACTGTTGATATTGCACAAGACTGCCCGATCAATATCAACGACACCAAATCTGTCCAATCCGTGTCTTTCTATGAATTCGTAGTACCCAAAAACCCTTGGAGCAAAAACCTCTACATTTCTTCTCTTTTTTTTCTTTGATTGATACAATGTACGTACACGTACACACTTTCTCCCTTACAACACAAAAAAAAAAAATTCACCTCAAACTTCCCTTCTCGGTTTCAACCATGGTAAAGAACACTTCCGTACGATACTCTTTTTTTCCCACTTTCACTGGCCACCCTCTTCGATAACAAAGAGAGAAAAATTTTCTGTAAAAGAATCGTATTACTATATCTTACTGTACTACTCTCTTAACGGTTACAAAGAAAAAAAAAACTATTACACTTGCAATGATAAGGTAATGAAAAGAAATCAACTCCCAGTCAACTTCGTTTACTTTTTTAATTTTTTTTAACCTTTTTCTTTTCTTCTCTTTTCAGTGATGCAAAAAACACAAGAACATCCGTACCTTGGTAATGATGATCAAAACAAAAAGAAATCAAAGCTCTTTTTTCTTTTTAAAGCCTTCTCACAGATCTCTTGTTCCAATCAACTTGAGAAAAAAAATATTCTTCCTCCAAAAGACCTTACGAACCTCCCTTCCTCTTCTAGATTCGTAATCAACCTATCGAACCTTAGTTCTGATACCACTTGTTAAGGATCAAAATGCAACCAAAAGAGAAAGAACAAAGATCAAGCAAACACACACAACACAGGATTTGATGTGGTTCAGCACCTAATCCGAAATGCCAACCTCCACCACAGAGAAACAAAAAATTCTTTATTCACAAGAAAGCTCTACATTTCTCTCTTCTTGACAAAGTGTTCTCCTTTGTTCAGACCTTACCTAGGACTTTTC
>CM053268.1:26328600-26364192 GCA_028583415.1 Protea cynaroides
CCATAAAGATAATATATAAGGATCCCTAAAAACTCTAATCCCACACAATTACAAGTTTACCCCTATACATGTAGTAGACCCAAACCCTAATACAAGTACAATCCCAGTAATCATGTGGATCCCACAGAATACAAAATACCAAACCTAACATTGTCGTCGGAGGCTTTGAATTACATTGTAGAGCTAAAATCCAAGTTGCCTACAATTGAGAAGGTTAAAACTCTCTCTCTCTCTCTCTCTCTCTCTCTCTCTCTCTCTCTCTGTTGCATGCATATATTTGCTTGTGCGGATGTGTAGGCTTTTGTTTGTATGAAAACGTGATAAACTATGAATAACGTCACAATGAACAGATCTTCAGGGGTGGGGGGAATGGAGAAGCTTGACGAGCATTATCGACTTACGCACACCAATATTTCTAACTAAACTCTGAAAATCTGCTTCAACGCCGACTTCTCTGTGAAGCCAAAGTTACCAAAATAAGAACAACCTTAGTTGTAAGACCCGTATCGTACTAACCGGTCTTACCATCTTGTATCAGGTCTTCCTATCATGATCGGGTCAAGCGGACCAAGTGCGTGAAGAAACCCCAAGGCTAGGTATGAAATTGAACCTAAAATCATCTATTTAGGAGTGTGTGGTCGACCACACCTCAAAATAATGTGACCACTGGAGTCTAAGACGTGTGATCGCAATTTTTGGATGTGTGGTTGATGGGTCCTGCGACCCCATGTGTGACCACACGAAGTCAAACTGACTCCATGATTAGGAAACCTTCCTAATCCGAAGGGGGTTCTTTCCTAATCTAAGTGAGACTCTATATGGAGGGTTTTTCTCTATATATAGGACGTCACTTAGCCTCTTTCATCCTTTTAGAACTCAAACTGAAAGAGAGAGAAAGAGAAGAGGAGGAAGAGAAAAAGAATTGAAGAGGAGGACTAAGAGAAGGAAATTCAGAGAGAACTCTGAATCTTCAATAAGTTTAAGGTATGAAACATTCCCCATATCAATTAAATGCCTAGAATAGATCATGGAGGAGATAGTGATTCAAAGTGAGACCCCAATCATCAAACCATGGACAAATTCTAAGAGATCCATGGAGAGAATCGGTTAGGATCATGGATTATGTAAAAATATAGATTTTAAACCATAGAACAATCATAGGAAGGATCATGATGATAAGCCAAAGAATCAAAATACGAAGGAATTGAGTTGAGAGTGGAAAAATCGACCATCACATTTGTGGTCGCATGTGTGGTCGCATGATATGCGACCACACGAGACACATATGATTGACCACACACCCTCGGGAAAGTTCCAGGGAGGGTGTGGTCGCATGTATGGTCACATGGTATGCGACCACACATATCGACCACACGCCCTCGGAAAAGTTCCAGGGAGGGTGTGGTCGCATGTATGGTCGCATGGTATGCGACTACACATGTCGACCACACGCCCTCGGGGAAGTTTCAGGGAGGGTGTGGTCACATGTATGGTCGCATGATATGCGACCACACACCCTATGTGTAACACCCATATCGAACTAACTGGTCTTACCACCTTGTACCAGGTCTACCTATCATGGTCGAGCCAAGTGGACCAAGTGTGTGAAGAAATCACAAGACTAGATATGAAGTCTAACTCAAAAATAGCAAATGTGAGGGTAGGGTCGCATGCCTAAACAGGTAGGGTTGACCCCACCTCAACAAAAGTCCAACCCATGACTTTCTAATCGTAGGGTCGCATGACTAGGAAGGTGTAGGGTCGACGGATTCTGCGACCCTACGTCCGACCCTACGATGATAGACAGAAATCAAAAATTAGAAAACTTTCCTAATTCAAAGGGAATCTTTTCTAAACTCATTGGGACTTATTATGGAGGGTTTTTCTCTATAAGTAGGACGTACCTTAGCCTCATTCACTCCTTTAGAACCCTAATTGAAAGTGAGAGAAAGAGAAAGAGAAGGAAGAGAAGAAGAGAAGGAACTTGAAGAAGAGACTAAGGAAGATGAGGAAGTTCAGAGAAACCTCTGAATAAAGGTATGAACCTAATTCCCTACCTGAATAAGAGATCCTAGAATAATTATGAAGAACATAGGATTAGGAGAAACCCAAATCATCCATCCATTGACAAGTTCCAAGAGATTCCATGGAGGAAATCATTAAGGACTATGAATAGTATATAACTTGTAGTTTTGAGCCATAGAACAATCATAGAATGGACCATGAAAGTAAGCCAAATGATCCAAACATGAAGGGATGGACTTTAGAATGAAAGGTCGACTCAGAATACGTGTGGTCGCACGTAGGGTCGAATGATATCCGACCCTACGAGACCACAGGATCGACCACATGCCCTCGGGAAGTCCCAGGGAGGGTGTGGTCGCACGTAGGGTCGAATGGTATCCGACCCCACCTGCTACCCTACACCCTAGGGTCACAGAAACTGCTACCCTAGGTGCTACCCTACCTGCGACCCTACGATTTCAGTTAGTTTAAAATATATTTGAATTAATTCTAATTAAAATCTATCGACTTGTTAGGTCTTTCTAGTGATTTAAAAGTGATTCATAAAGCTTGAACGAGGATTTACGCTCAATCAAAGGTGAGGGAACAAGACCTAAACTAATTGGCTAATAATAAACTATTTTTATTTATTGAGTCTAATACCATGAATGATTCTATGTTTGTATGATTGTAATGTGCATATCACATGTCATCCACTATTCCTGTTATTACTGTTCATGCATATTTAATTTTTGTTTATTTATAATATGAGGTTGATGATGATGCTATGGATAGGCATGTGAATATTTATGTGTGGTTAGTGTATTTGATGCGAGTGGGGCATCAGGGGGAGGACGTGACACTGTGGTTCAGCCTGGTCACCAAACTCTAGCTCTATCTCTACTCAAGTCTTGTCCACTAACATTGTCATATCGCCATTACCTTAGCAGAACTATTACATCGTAGGGCATCAGGTGAGGTGGTCTTGGACCGTGTAGTCTCTGACTCTGCCGAGGGGCCTTAGCTCTATCTCTATGGACGTATTGAGGGATGCTGGGGTGAGGCCTTGAATACACTGTTTGGCATTATGATTGGTTAGTTGCGAGTCCAGTTTGCAAGCCCTCGCCAACAGGGGCGATGGACGCTGAAGTTATGATGGAGTCGCATGATTCGTCATGCGAGTGCAACTCTTGTGTTTTCGATTAGATTTTTATTTAAATTATTCAGACGATGTAATTGATTAAATTATTTTATTTTATGTTTTAGTATTTTTGAAGATAATTAAATATTTTATTTATGTTATCATCTTTAGACTCTTAGTTCATTTAATATTTAAGACTTTTGCTATCGTGTATTTATTCTAATTTTAGTTGTGGATGTGTATGGTTTAAGCAAACAGACACAGCCTATTCGAGATCCTGGTTGAACCATTGGTTTATTAGCGGTTTATCACATCATTCTCTATCCATGATGGGTACATGTGGGACGGCAATGGTGTTTGATCAATTGGGCAGCTTCACACACTCGTGTATAGAGGTGCGGCGGCCACCAATCCTTTCTATAGCACATTACAAACTTATAAACCAGACCAAAGATATGAATTGAATGCATGTATATGTTTGTTGCATTGTTTTGTTTTCTCACTGAGCTCAAGTTGGAGAGCTGACCCTCGCGCATGCAATTCTTTTTAGTTTCTGATGTTGCAGGTATTACGGTTGATGATTATGTCGACACGCCAATATATGAACAGGTGACGGCTATGGATGAGTAAGCTGTGGAGGACTATTATGATTCGTTAAGCGAGCGTTTCAACTATGGATGCGTTTAGTGTTTAACTTTCTTATTTGGATATTTATAATATGTATTAAATTATGTTTTGGTTACTTGGAGATAACTGAAATATTAATTATTTATCATGATTAGACCTCAGTTCATTATTAATAAGACTTCTGCTATTTACTTTATTATCTCTGATTAATGTGGAATGCGTTTTGGTTTAACATGGTTGGCATAGCCTATACGAGATCTTGGTTGAATGATTGATTTATTGACTGTTCATCACACCATTCTGGTTAGTCCAGAATTGGGGTGTGACACTAGAGGTTTTATTGGGCAGATCGATGTTGTGATAGGTGGTCGTGGGAGAGGAAGAAGACATGGGAGTTTTTAGAAGTAGAATAAAAAAATTGGTATATTTTGAGGGTATTATTGTCCTAAATATATTGGTGATGATAAATCTTAACACCAAATGGATTGGGAGGGAATATTTTTAAAAGTAGGGGAGGTGGTAGATATTGTGTGCCAAGTTGGGGGGTGGTTGCCTTAGAGGTATTCTTCAGGGGAGGTGGGAGAAATTTTCCCTAAATAAAAAGGGGAAAGCATTTTAAATGGTTCATTGGGTCGTATGACGTTTTCTCCCAATTCTTTGGCAATGGTATGGTAAGACGTGTTGTAAAGGGGAAAAACTGGAACGTGTGTTTTAATTAACTAGGGTATGGCTAGGTTTATATTTGGTTTGGTCGGTCTTGGTCCATGATTGGTCTTATACTAATCGGCTTTTATCGATCTCCAAACGGAATGCATAGCACATGCCAACCGGTCCATAATCAATCTCATGCTAACTAAGGAGACTACTATAAGTTTTTCTTTTTTAATTCGTCTCTACTAATGCCAAGGAGGTTGGGCATTTGGGCTGAGGTGCTCATCCAATGACTAACAAATCCAACACAAGCATATAGGAAATCATGTTGAAACTATACTTGAAACATCATAACAATTTCAAATTTATTCAGAGTATGACTATGCATCTATTTGATAGGCAAAGAGAACAGAGCTAACAAAAGCTATGAAAGTAAGGGAAAAAAAAGTAAATGATAACAACTTGCAATCCTCATTTAAAAAATAAAATAAAAAAAAGGAAACAGAAACATGCAACTCATATAACAATGGGGGAATAAAATCCAACTACTATCTATGAAACTCAAACTCTTAAAGCACAAACAAATCAAAACAAACTTTCAAGCAAGGTCTAGCTTCTTATTATCATAATGATCTCTATCATCTTTTGCCCTTCGACCAAGTGCATATTGTAGAAGTCTGTGAATGATGTGTTAGTGCAGGTCTATAATCAATCAGTTCGTCTGGACGATCGACGGGCTACACCCTAGCACCATGAACGCTCGAATAAGAATCGGTACGACCCTGAAATTTTTTGAGAAGTCCTCCAAAGTATGGAGACTCCCATGTAACAGTTACAGCTTCCGATGGTCTTGACCTGAGTTCCGACCATTCGTAGAGCATATTGACCTAGATAAGTCTCCTTGAAGCTTACTTATCCCCCCCGCCCCCCCACCCAAAAAAAAAAAAAAAAACTAGTTCCATTAGTATTTTCACATAATTTTCAGATTCATTTGGTATTAATTATTAATTTTAGAATGAAAGTATGTTACTGGTGTCCTCTGTCATATGTTGGGTATTCTGTAATTTTTCTTCAAATTAATACTATTTGTAAGCACCCCATTTTTCCCACCCCCAACCAAGTTGAGCTCTATTGGTTTGTAGACAGCGAAGGAAAGGAGATGAGTAAGGTTTTGAAAAAAGTACAGTGGAGTGTGCAACATATTCAGAAAGGTTGCGGGTCTCAATTCAAGGTTTGGATTTTTTGACACCTTCGAGGCAGATTTCAACAGGCTCCACGATGAGGTCATGGGTTGTGACCCACATGGATGCATAGTTCATGGAATTATCTTCGAAATGAGACTAGAATCATTTAATTTCGATATCAAACGGAGAAGAAATGACCATTTTTGTCGGATGATACGCACAAGAGAGGTTTATGAAATTATCATAAATATTCTAAGGGTTTTTGTATAAATTATCGTAAGTTTAATTATTTAAACTTCATTCAACCATATCTTGATCATCCAAAGTCTGAATCAGGCAATTCAAGCACCAGTGTGCTCCATTATCTGTCCTCTTCAAAGTAGACGTAAAGAATTCTGGGCAGAAGCCACCAAGGGGTCCCATGCAAAGTTGCCAGCCAGATTATCCTCAAAGCTTTAATCCTTCATAATTTTATTATACGACGTCCAAATTTGTTGATTCATGCTCCAGTATTCTTCATTTTTAGTGTTCTTTAAAGTGGACGTGAAAAATTTGGGACAGAGGTTGTCGAAGGGGCCCATGCAGAGTTGGTAGTCAGATTATCGTAAGTCGAATTGTTTAAACTTCAAAAATTCATAATTTGGTCATCCCACATCCAAATCAGGTGATTCAAGTCCCAGTGCGTTACATTTTCTATACTGTTCAAAGTGGACTTGAAAAATCCAAGACAGAGAAATATTCCATGCTGAGGAGGGCTGAAATTGCTAATAAAACAATAGATAAGAGAGAGAGAGAAGCCAGTCTAACCTAGTCCAGTCCGACCTGGTTCAACCCCAGTTAGTCCAACCCAATCAACCTCGACTAGTCTTGCTTGACTTAGCCCAGACCGGTGCGGAGCAAATCAATTTGGTCCTTGTGCATTATATCTTTTGTATATACTTTGTAATATATGTATATATATAGTATTTTATTTATTTATATATATAGATATATATTTTTTTATTCTGATTTATTTATTTTTTATATATGTGTATATATGTATCTTATTTTATATATATATATATATATATATATATATATATATATATATATATATATATATATATATATATATATAGAAAGCAGTGTCACACCCCAATTCTGGTCTAACTAGATTAGTGTGATAACTTGGTATCAGAGTTCTCCCACGTTCTACCCATTGACCTAACTATTTTCACATGAGTCATGAACTGAATTAGGATAAAAATTAAAAACTGTAATAAGAACACACCATAAGCACCTGTGTTGTTTGAGACATAAACTGAAAGAGAATAATGCACATATGTAAGGGTGAAAAAATTTAATATATATAGATACCAAAATGAGAAAAATGTATATTCAAATCAGAGTACAGCCCACAATCCTGACAGTACCTTGAAGAATAATGAGAAAAGAAAATAAATAGCAATCATGGAGCTGGGGGTGCTGGAGGAGGAGGTGTTTCACGATCTTGGTCATAATCCTCAGCGCATACTCTCACGAGCCAAGCCACCTGAGTTAGAGTAGCTCAGAGACTAGCTGCCAGATCCACTACCCGCTGGTCTGTAGAGCGCTGGGCATCTAGGTTCTCTCTTACCCTCCGATCAATCACGTGCTGAGCCTCCCAAATCTCACGTAACAGTCCTATCATGTCATCTGGTGGTGGGCTTGAAGGGCTAGTTAAATGAGAAGCCTGAGAAGGGCCAGCTCCAGTAGAAATGCTGTGGTGATGGAGGAGGGATGACATCCACATCCATGTACATCCGATCATCATCCTCCTCATCATCACTCACATGTGCCTCTGCTACTGCTGCTGCTGCCGCCTATGCATATGCTACCGCTACTTGAGTGAGAGGACGTCTCATTGCATTCCTCTCATCATCACTGACCTGTATCTCTCTCATGCCCATCCTGCTATTGGCCTCCCAATCAAGGTCAACTGAGAAGGTGTCCTCAAGGATCCTCTCATCCATTAGGTCCACCTGTAGACGAGCGAGTAGGGTGGAGATCAGTCGCCCATAGGGCAAGTTACCTCTCGAGTCAGGCAACGTAGCTCTGTGCATAGTCCGAAGAATAATATATGGGAGGCAGACAGGCTGCCTAGTATAAATACAGTACAGCAGGTACTGGGTCAGCTGTGAGACCATCTCTTAATGTCCACCCTGGGGAATAAGATTATGCTTGAAAATCTTATAGTAGACTTGTGGCTCTGGATGCAGGTTGACTGCTTTCATCTCCCAGCGGTCATCCCGAAGAATCTGGTTATCTATCTTTGCACGCACCTGTGCAGACAGAAACTATGGCTCCCTGGGTGCACAGTAAACCAACTGACCATCATTTGAGATGCCTAGGAGATCAGCCAACTCCTAACAGTTGAAAGAGATCAGAACCCCTTTCACCCAGCTGGTGATCCAAATCTCTCTACCCCTGTCAACATCCTCTAGGTCACCCTCTACCTGTAGGTGATAGTAGAACTGCTTGACCAAGTCCGAACGAGTGCAAGCCTCGTACAGAATCACTGGAAGCCAGCCCATATCACCAAACACCCTTTCCACATCAAACATGGCTAAATGGGCTAAGTTAACACATCTACCCCCTTCTACTATCTTTCGATCAAACCAAGGATATCACATCTCTGCTTCAACGGATTTGAAGCGTCGTGGGTCATGGACCCGAGGAACTTTAGTGCAAACCATGATAACTGCAAGAGAAGAAAATAAGAAAAACAAGTTAGATAAATTTAAAAATTTGACAGCATAATGATGTAAGGAAAAAGCCTCACTTTTCATCCAAACATTTGGGCAGGACTTACATAGGTCCCAAACCATCCTGCAAGGCTCATACAATCGGAAATTTTAACTAGGTAGGTCGAATTTGAAGAAATTTTGACAATTGGGAAAAACCCCCAAAATTTAGGTAAAAAAATGAGAATTTCAAAATTTTTACCAAACCAACTAATGAAACTCAAATTTTCTTGAGGGCTTTCATCCATTGGGTGGCCAATAGCAAAAGCCCCCAATAAAAATCAATTTTTTACGATCAGAAAAATATTAATTAGAAGAAAACCTTACAAATGGTAAAAACCCTAGGAATGAAAGCTTAAAAATGGAGAAAAGTAGAGAACATACCTCAAGGAATGGAATGGAGATGGTGGATCGATGGACAAATCACCAAGTTCGTATGGTAGACACTGTAGCAACTCAGTGATGGCGAGTTGAGTTGTGACTGTAGGAAAGGAAATGTAAGAACCGTATTCTAAAACCGGGTCTAAATCATGGTTTTATATGATGACAGGTGTCCCAATTATAACCGGATCGGAGGGCGAAGCCGAGTGACGAGCCACTCAAATTTCAGGTAAGAAAAAGAATAAAAAATGCCTAAAACTCCATACCGGTCTCACTATACCGGTTGCAGTATAGTGCAACCGGTATGTGCAACCGATGTGGTATACCGGTTGGACTATACCGGTTGCGGGCTCTCCAACCGGTATGTACGAACGGTATGCCTGATTCCGGCTGTAGACAGACTCCAGTGAGCCTTTCTTCCATTCTGAGGAAAAGCTTTCCATGGATGGCCTCCCTCTATTAATAGAGAAGGAGACACTCCATTGCTCCTTCTCAAACACTCTAGCTGTCTGGAGAAGAGCTGAGAAGGAGCAAGGATGTGGAAGCCGCCCAGGAAGGAAGAACACGCCACCAACCGACAACACCGGTAAGTACTCTATACTGTTAGTAATGTTAGGATGTCGGATCAGAGCCGCGAAGCGGCGCAACGATCCAAAAAGACTATAGTTTCTATTGTTTTTCCTCATTCGAATCTAACCTAGGTTTGATACGGCGTTCTAGCCGAAATCCGAAGGCCACTAAAGGGTTTGGACCTTAGTAAAGGATAGGGGAAACCTTAGAGACCTAACCGTTAGCCGACAAGGAGGGGAGATCCGAGATCTCGCTCTCGGATCCAAATCGCGGGGTATACCGGATGGACTATAGGTCCAGCGGTATGGCCTTGCGGTATATACCGCAGGCACATACAGGTCTCACTCAGTGAGATCTGAGTGAGACTGGTAAGTGCAACCGGTATATACCGGTCGCACATACCGGTCTCACCTATGTGCAACCGGTATAGTGCAGCCGGTATACATACCGGTGGCACATACCGGTTGCACTATACTGCAACCGGTATAGTGAGACCGGTATGGTTTTCGAGCCTGGTTTGCTTGGCCAAACCTGGTTCTGACCTCTGTAACCTAAATAAATTGATTCTAACTTAATGATATGATTATGTAGGATCTGTAGATCACGTGAGTAAGCTCTTTGACGCAGAACGGGATCATTATCACGCGTCAAGTAAGGAACAAGACCCCAAACCTAAATAACTAAATAACAGTAAACTTTTGTAATATAATTTGGTATCTGGAAATACATATTGCTTGATGTCTGTGCATCTCACATGCCATGTAGTCATTTCTTTTATCTTATTATAATCATGCATTTCATATGCTAGGATTGTTGTATGTTTAGACATGTGGATGTTTTCGTTAGTGTGTGGAATGTGAAGGGGGGTGTGCCCTGGATATATCCACAGCTAACACTTTTCTCGTATCGCCTTTTACCTTAGCAAACTCAGTGCGAATAGGGTATCAGGGGGAGGGCGTGGGATTGTGGTTCTTCCTGCCCACCAGACTCGAGCCCTATCTCTATGTCGTAGGGGGTTGTCTTTGGGGGTAGGGTTATATAGTCTTTACCTTAGCGGACTTGGTGCGAATAGGGTATAAGGGGGAGGGACGTGGGATTGTGGTTCTTCCTGCCCGCGGACTCGAGCCCTATCTCTATGTCGCAGGGAGCCGTCTTTGGGGTAAGGCTAATGATATTGTATTGACATCTAGGACTGGTTAGAAACGGAACCCACTTGCAAGCCCTTGCCAATAGGGGTTTAGGTATTGGTATGGTATGGGGTATCAGGGGGAGGACGTGGGATTGTGGTTCTTCCTGCCCGCCAGACTCGAGTCCTATCTCCATACCGAAGTGAGTGATGTGGGGCAACAACAGTAGTGTGGTAGGCGTCTGACTGTTGGGTGTGCTCACACTCTCGTGCATGGAGGTGCGGTGGCCGCCAAACTTTACCATAGCATATTTGCAAGTTATACTTGGCCCAAATTGTAATGTTATCTCATGCATATTGTACTGTTGCATTAGTCTTGTACTTATTGAGCTAAGTTGTGAGCTCACCCAAAATATATATATTTCTTTTCAGATTTGGATGCAGGGTACACCATTGATGACTTCGTGGCTGCTCCAGCATACGGCACTGTAGCTGCCATTGATACCCAGGCAGTGGAGGACGAGCATGATGCGTCATGCGAGTGCTCGTTTTTTGTTTTCTCCCAGTGACTTGGTTATTTTTTGTTAAAGTATTGTAATAATTATATTTAAATTTTGATGGATGATGGAATAAGTTGGATATTTATTTTAAATTACAATTTAGATCTCGGCTCATTTATTTATTTCCGCTGCTATGTATTATTCTCTGATTATGTTAGATTGCTTGGAAATGATTGGTTGACACGGTCTATTGAGATCCTGGTGTGAACTGTGGTTTAGAGCCGGTTCACTCACACTTCTGGTTCATCCGGAATTGGGGTGTGACAGAAAAGGAGAATGAGAGGGAAAAATCTCAAAAATAGGTTTAAAAACCTGATTTTGAACCATATGGTCGCACAATTCGACCAAAACCATCGACCGTGTGATCGACCGTATGATCAACCATAGGGTCTCGGTAAGTTGCCAGGGATTTGATGGTCGCACCTATGGTCGCACAACATGCGACCGTAGGCCATCGACCGTATAACTGACTGTTGTCTGCATTTTGATTCTGTTCGAACTTTTACCTATTGATTTTGTTCTTCTCTCGCCTTCCATTGTGAGACTAACCCAATACCACCACTTTATTTTGTCTCACCTGTGTAGCTTTGCCAATATCACATCAACCAAGAGTTTAAATGGTTGGGTGTAGAGTAAGTAGAAGGAGACAGAATGCAAATCCATCTCCACCAGCTATGGAGACCAACGACAATGAAGGTCAGCAAGGGCAGGAAGGAAATATTGGAGCTCAGAATGCTGCACCTCTGAATGTTCACACCCAAGCTAACCCAACCAACTTACCTGCACCACCTACGGATTTGGCTACTGTGGTGATGAATTTGGCGCAACAAATGCTGCATATACAGCAAATACAAACCAACATGCAAGCAAATACAAACCAACATGCAAGCTGCTATGGGAATTGCTTTCCCAGTTGCAAATACAACATCTCTACTTGTAGGACAAGCTAGTACGGCACCTGGTGGTAGCAACACTGTACCCCAAGCACCACAATCACCAGCAGTACAAGGCCAAGTGCCAAACCCTGAAGCATCGCAAGGCGGGTATAACCAAGGTAACCATCAGTACCAGCCACCTATGTATGGAGCTTATGCACAATATCAGCTTGATCATTCCAGACTGATCGAGCGTTTCCTGAAGTTGAAGCCGAAGGAATTTACAGGCAAACCATCAGATCCGTTGTGGCCAGCTGACTAGATCAACGAAATGAAAAGAAACTTTATGATGATGACTATAAATGAAGAAGAGAAGTATTATGTGCCACTTTTATGCTGAAAGGTGATGCACACCATTGGTGGAAATCTACTCGAAGTTATCTGTTGACGAAGCATGCCCAATTAACCTGGGCTATCTATAAAGAAGTGTTCTTCGAGAAATATTTTTCTAGGAGTTTCAGAGACCAAATGGAAAAGAAGTTCTTGAGTCTGTATCAAGGACAAATGTCAGTAGACGCTTATCAGCAGCGTTATGAAGAACTGTTCTTCTTTGCTCTTTCTAGCATGGAGGAGGAAAATACCAAAACCTGAAGAATCGTCATGGGACTTAGGGGAAGCATCCGTAAGCATGTATTGGGACTAAAAAAGAAGATTTATAATGAAGCTGTATAGATTACTCGAGTACTGGAATCGAGCTAGAGGAAAAGTTATTTTGCTCAGAACAGAGGTATAAAGAGGCCCAATGGAAACTCATACAACGGAGGGAACTCAAAGACATTTAAACCCTTCCTTACTCAAGGCTTCAATGCTGCAACCAAGACTACTCCAACAGCCCAACCTCAACAGAAGCAAAGTAATGCTGGAGTCAAATCCTTCAATTGCAATCACGTAGGACATTATTTAAAAGAGTGTCCTAAGCCAAGGAAGAAGCTACAACAAGGAAAAGTTTATGCAGTTACTTCTGAGGATGCTGCCATATCGCCTGATGTAGTCACATGTATGACCTGAACCTTTTGTTTTGTACTACCTTGTGTGAGTATGTAGACTAGATTAAATCAAATCACAAGTATCACACCTATTAATGGCATACCTGCCAGAGTACTCTTTGACTCTGGAGCTACTCATTCTTTTATATTTGTGTCGTTGGAAAGAAGTTAAATCTACCCCTCAGACCTTTAGACTGCAAACTGCTTGTACGATCACCTATGGGATTAGAAGTGGAACTAGACAAAGGTTATGGACCATGTCCAGTTCTTATTGGCGAGAAGATTTTGGAGGCAACCTTAATCCAACTCGAGATGGGAGACTTTGACGTTATCTTAGGAATGGATTGGTTAGCTCGGCACTCCGCAAACCTATGATGTGCGAAAAAGAAACTGACATTTAAAGACAAGGAAGGAGCAGAGTTTAGTTTTACGAGAACTAAACTTTTTCGTAAAAGAAAACTCATTCTCTCTGCATTAAAGGCTAGAAAATGCCTCGAGAGATGAGGAATTGGGTATCTAGTATCCGTGGTCGACCTCACCAAGGAAGCACCACGAATGGAGGATATTGAAGTTGTGCGTAAATTTCCAGATGTATTTCCTGAGGAACTACCAGGACTACCACCTGACCGAGCGACAAAGTTCGTTATAGATCTTATACTCGGAGCCGCACCAGTATCGAAAGCACCCTATTGAATGACTCCTACTGAACTGAAGAAACTGAAGGTACAATTATAGGAGTTATTGGACAAGGGTTATATTAGACCCAGCATATCACCATGGGGAGCGCCAGTATTGTTCGTGAAAAAGAAAGACGGTAGCGTTCGATTGTGTATAGATTATCGAGAATTGAATAAGCTTACAATCAAGAATCGGTACCCGTTGCCTCAGATCGATGACTTGTCCGATCAGTTGCAAGGTGCCAAAGTGTTCTCCAAAATTGATCTTCTGTCAGGATACCATCAGTTGAAGATTAAGGAAGGTGATATTCCAAAGATAGCATTCAGAACCAGATATGGACATTATGAATTTTTAGTCATGTCTTTTGGCTTGACTAATGCACCCGCAACTTTTATGGAACTCATGAATTGGGTATTCCATGATATGTTGGATACGTCAGTCATTGTATTTATTAACGACATACTTGTCTACTCCAAGGACAAAAAAACTTATATCACAAATCTAAGAGCCGCTCTGTAGCGACTAAGAAAGGAGAAGCTTTACGCTAAATTTACCAAGTGTGAGTTCTGGCTAATGAAGTCACTTTCTTAGACCATGTTGTATCAGCTGAAGGGATTAAAATGGATCCTAGCAAGATTGAAGCCATTGTTAAATGGGAAGCACCTAAGAATGTTACAAAAATTAGAAGTTTCTTAGGTTTGGCTGGTTACTATCGACGATTCGTAGAAGATTACTCTAGAATCGTCGTACCTCTCATTAGTCTAACAAAGAAAGGAGAAAAGTTTGTTTGGACAGACAAATGTGAAGAGTGTTTCCAAACATTGGAGGCTAGATTGAAATCAGCTCCCATCTTGACTATTCCAATCCCAGGACAACTATTTACCTTGTACACCGATGCGTCTGGGTTAGGTTTGGGATGTGTGCTTAAGCAAGGAGAACAAGTAATTGCGTATGCCTTAAGACAACTGAAGACACATGAGAAGAAATATCCCACTCATGACTTGGAATTAGCAGTGGTGGTATATGCTGTCAAGATATGGAGACATTATTTGTATGGTGAGAAATTTCAGATTAAATCAGATCATAAGAGTCTCACTCATCTTTTTAATCAGAAGGAGTTGAACATGAGATAGAGAAGATGGCTGGAGTTATTGAAGGATTATGATTGCAATTTCCAGTATCATACATGCAAAGTTAATGTAGTTGCTGACGCACTAAGCAGGAAAGCAATGACAAAATCTCAGGAAGAAGCTAGTACAAATGCTGTAGCTGTGTCACAGGAAGAATATTTAATTACGATAACGAGTAGTTCGTGATTGATATTCCAAATGAATCAACTGACCAAGGATTTATGCATCTATTCTCAAACATGTTTGCTACATTGAAGATTATACCTGATTTGCTAGATGCAGACCTTGAAAAAGGTAGGACTAACCCTGACTTCACTTTGGATTCTGAGAAAGTAATAAGATACAAAGGGAGAGTATGTGTTCCTGAAAATGAAGACTTAGATATTAGACACAGATTAATGAAGGAAGCCCACACCACCGCTTATTTGGTACATCCTGGAAGTACAAAGATGTATCATGATCTGAAGAAACTATATTAGTGGAGAGGAATGAAAGCAGATGTAGCTAAATTTGTGTCTCAATGCTTAAATTGTTAGCAGGTAAAGGCTGAAAGGAAAAAACCTGTAGGATTATTGCAGCCACTGTCAGAACCTGCATGGAAATGGGACTGCATCACTATGGACTTCGTCACCGAGTTACCATTGACTCCCTAAGTAGTTGACACCGTTTGGGTGATTGTAGATCGTTTGACTAAGATAGCTTGTTTCATAGCTATACGACCTCAATATACCCTAGAGAGATTAGCTAAGCTATATGTGGATAATATTGTCCGATTGCATGGTATGCCTGAAAGCATCGTGTCCTACATTGACCCATGCTTTACTTCAAAATTTTGGAAAGGATTACAGAAGGCTATGGGTACAACGTTGAAGTTTAATACTGCATTCCATCCTCAGATCGATGGACAGTCAAAGCGTACCATTCAAATTTTAGAAGACATGCTTCGAGCTTGTGTCATTGATTTCAAAGGATCATGGGATGATAAATTATCATTGATCGAGTTCACTTATAATAACATCTATCAAGCTATAATACAGATGTCGCCCTATGAAGCACTGTATGGTAGGAAATGTCGAACTCCTTTATTTTGGAATGAAGTTGGAGAACGGAGTATTGTTAGATCAGAGTTTGTTGAGGAGACTTGTTGAGTGGTCGACATTATCAAGGAAAAAGTTCGAACAGCTCAGAACCGTCAGAAGCAATATGTAGATAATTGATGCAGAGATCTTGAATTCACCATAGGTGCTAAGGTATTTATGAAAATATCTCCTATGCACGGTTTAAAAAGGTTTGGACTGAAGGAAAAGTTGTGTCCCAGATATATTGGACCTTATGAAGTTCTAGCTAGACGTGAAAAGGTAGCATATCAGTTAGCACTACCACCATCAATGACTAGTATACATGATATATTCCATGTCTCACAATTAAAGAAGTACATCAGAGATCCAATACACGTGTTAACAATGGATCCACCGGATTTGACTGAAGATTTAACGTTCGAAGTAGTACCTTTTGAGATCACTAGCCGGAAGGTGCAACATCTTCGCAACCGTGACATTTACTACGTTAAGGTTACTTGGAGAAGCCAAAATATGGAAGAAATTACATGGGAAGAAGAGAACGCTATGCGGAAGAAATATCCTCACCTATTCGACTTGGAAGGTATGTGCAAATTTCGAGGACAAAATTTATATAAGAGGGAGGGAGTTGTAAGATCTGCACTCCACTAACCCAATCTAACCGTGTCGTGCCAAGTCTTTTCATCATTTTTGGACCAAGTGGACCGATCGTTTGAAGATGGATCACAAACCAAGTATGAGAATCGAGTTAAAAACACTGAAAACATACCTATGATCTAATACATGGGTAGAACAAAAATCTCAAACCATGAATCCCACGGTCGATGATTTCGACTCTACGATCGATGGGTTCTGCGACTATAGCCATCGACCGTGAGACCCCAAATCAGACTTCGAGTTTTGGAAACTTTCCTAAACTAAGGGATTGTTTTCCTAATTGAAAGAGGACTCTATATGGAGAGTTTTCCTCTATATAAAGGACGTCCCTCAGTCATTTTTCACTCTTTTAGAACATTAGTAAACCCTAAAGAAAGAGAAGGGAAGAGAAGGAAGAGAAGCAGAAGAAGAAGAAGCTAAGGAAAGGAATTTGCTAAGAAGAGATTGGCTCTCTATCACAGGCAAATGTATGAACTTAATCTCTAAAGATGTTAATTCTATGGACTAAGGATTCTATGGAGGATTGGGGATGTCAACCTATCATGATCCATGTGATTCCTTAAGTAATTTCCAAGGATAACCATAAGGGATGAGTTTGATGGTTAGGGTTGATAAGAAACTACTAATGATGGCCATAGGATGACCTTAGGACAAACCCAATTGAAGAACAGAGGAATTGACCCAGGAAGAACTCGAATTGCATGTACTCTGTGACCAGAAATCTCAAGGTTGCAACTATGGTTGACCATAGCATGACTAGCATGACCAGATGATCGACCATAGGCATTCAGGAAGATTTCAAGAATCATATGGTCGTAGCTACAGTTGCACCATATGAGACCGTAGGGGATCGACCGTAGACAGTAATGTCGATACAGTATGAGACCATAGGACCAATCAGACACATATTAGTACTCTGTTTCGATTTCTTACTACTGTAACATGTTATATATGAACCCTAACTTAAATTCATATAACTTTTAGGTTGTTAGATTGATTAAAAGAGAATTTTAAGGCTTGGAAGGAGATCGAGATTTGCTAACAGGTGAGGAAACACGACCTAAACTAATTGGTTAATAATAAACTGTTTATTTTTATTGAGTCCAATGCCATGATTCTATACATGTATGCTTGTAATGTGCATCTTACATGTCATCCAATATTTCTACTATTGCTGCTCATGCATATTTAATTCTGTTTATTTATAACATGATGATGATGATGATGCTAGGAATAGGCATGTGAATGTATGTGTGTGGTTGGGGTGTTGGATGCGAGTGGAGCATTAGGGGGAGAACGTGGCATGGTGGTCTTTGACCTCGTCACCAGACTCTAGCTCTATCTCTACTCAAGTCTTACCCACTAAAATCGTCGTATCGTCATTACCTTAGCAGAACTATTAAGTCGTAGGGCATCAGGGGAGGTGGTCTCGGACCGTGTGATCTCTAACTCTGTCGGGGGGGCCTTAGCTCTATCTCTATGGATGCATTGAGGGATACTGAGGTGAGACCTTGGATATACTATTTGACATTAGGATTGGTTAGTTGCGAGCCCAGTTTGCAAGCCATTGCCAATAAAGGCTTACGTGTTGGTATGGGTAGGGCATCAGGGGAAGTGTTGACGGTGTTTGATCCGGACACTTTAGCTCTATCTCTATTCCATGGTGGGTGCATGTGGACAGCAATGGTGTTTGATCTATTAGGTGGATTCACACACTCGTGTATAGAGGTGCGGGGGTCACTAAACCTTTCTATAGCACATTGTAAACTTAAAAATCAGACCAAAGAACTATCCAGATTCGGTATCATCAAACAAATTAACGAACTACGTTGTACCTAATTTTCAGGACCTTGGAATACGTAGGAAATTCGGAGGACTCTCCATGTATGGTACTCTTAGTCCATAAGGACTATCCAGATTCAATCTCAACCTTTCATCAAGCATAAATCTCAACTTAAATAATTGAATCTAATGAAGCTCAAGCATAAATCACATCCATAAGCTTTAATGACAATCTGTTTTGAATTACGTTTTGGACTTGATTTCCAAGACTAGAATATGTAAGCAGTTTGAGATGGATATTTCATACTCAGTCCAAGGACCAAACCATCATTTGGTTTGGTTTGCTGTACATTATATTGCTTGTTTATTTGCTTCAAAACATGTTTGGCTGAACCCTAGGTTAGAAGAATTTAGTAACTTGGTTTATGACATTCTTCCATTTGAGCCCTAGTCATCCAGTTGACCAAGCACAATTAGAACTAGAGTCTAAGAAAAGTTTAGGAGGTTAATCTTGATCGGACGGTTTGGGTGCCTAACATCTTCCCATAACCGTACCTTGAATACTTACCTGATCTCTGAGATAGACCAAAAAGTCAATACATTGGGTCATGAGTCAATAGAAATCTTACCTTACTGTGAGGTTATATTTTTAGAGATCCTAGATCCTTAATCTAGGTGGCGACTCCAACAAAACAACGATTTTCTCAATAGTCCCGAGGAGGAGGGCGAATTGCCTCTCATTGTCCTCACACTATCGTTTACTAATCGCTTTACATCTTTCTTTGTAATCACTTCTTACATGTTGTTTTAATTAATTCATAAAATTACTTTTTCATGTTTTCATTCTTTTTCATCTTTGTGAAAACATATTTTGATATCCTTGTAGAGTTTTATAATTTCTAGCATTTTCTTAGTATTTTTCCATGATTTATTTGTACTCCATTCCAATAATGTATAGAGGGGTATTTTGGTCTTTAACCCATTTTCTGACCTGTCCAAATTTAATAAAATCCTTATAAATTTATTTTCCATTTATCATGAAAACAGAATGTTAGGATTAATTTTAGGAATTTTCTTAAAATTTTTTTATAGGTCCTATGCCCTAAGCCTAGGTGACAAATCTAAGCATCCAATAGGGAGTATACCTTATGTTGGAAGTTAGAAATCACTATTATGATCTCATATTAGCCTTATAGAAATTAATCCAACATTGATTATAGTAATTAATCCGACATTGATCCGAAAGGATTTGATGTAGATTAATATAGTCTTAGGTTCTCTCACCTTACGAGCTAGTTTTACGGATGAGTTCTCCCAAGATTCATACAATCACAAACTATCTTCTCGTGATGAATCTTAACTATAGAACTCATAGTGGCAACTCGTTCGAAATCAAGGCGCTTTATTCCACAACCTCACTCCCTCTCCTAGAGAGGTGAGATTGAGTACCATAGCTATCTGAAAGTGAAAGTACTGGATGGTCACTGGGAAAGCATTGATAACCCAATAGTGAAACCAAAACCTTTAGCCTTGTCTCGTACCTTTCGATATGTAAAAACGGAGTATGGTAGTGTATTGCTTTACTTGATCACCTAGTGCAAAGATGGATGAGATGGTATCTTGCACTCCCACTTAAGGGTGACTCTCATGCCATAAGCCTAAACACGTGTCATGTAGGAGACATAGAACCCGAAGGTTTTAGGCACATCACAATCAAGGGTCTCTTTGGTATCATTTTGTTTTTATTGAAAAATGTTTTGGAAAGAGCTTATCAAATTAATTAACCAGCTAACCAGTTCTTTGAATGTAATAAGTAACTCTTCATATGAATGGTACATACAACTTGAGCTTATTCATTAGCTATTGAATTCATGTCATTATCATGGAAGTAGGAGAGACTTTCATCTTCCTCGAACCTTGTTGATGTCACTATACTCCTTCAAACGATAAGTTCTTTGTAAAGGAAGCCGTTTTGATATCAATTGTTAGACCAATAATAGGGGTGAATTGTGTTTCTTGGAATAAAAAAAATATGGATTATGAAATTCTCCCAACTCAATTGATAAAAGCCAAAGGGTGTTGATAAATCAAAAGACAGAAAAGGGAAGGAAAGATAGTGAGTTATAAAGAGAGAAACAATCTTAAAGATAGAAACAATCTTAAAGCTTGGTCTTCGGTTTGATGCTTCAACACTTCATGCCACTTTTTAGTTGAGCTTATGGATCATCCGTTGAAGTTAGGGCTCAATGACACAAATCACTTGCTTGGGCTTGTTTCTTACAAATATAGTTTATGCTTGGTGAGTGTTGCCGTAGGAATCCGTTGAACTCTACCTATAGACAACAAAAAAAGAGGACAAAGGAGGTTGGACTTATAGCCTAGGGGTCACTTCAATGCCTAAGTTAGGACTCTGAGCAATAAACAGTAAATGTGAAGTAGTAGAAAGGAATAGTGAAAGTGAATATGAAGTAAAAGAAATTTGAGCCCTATTTACAGAGAGTTGGTGTGGGTCTCGTGTGCATTTGCAGTACAACTCCAAAATTGCTGAGGTCGGATTTTCCCCTAAATTAACCCAAATAATGCCGGATGTGTCCCTGAATGACCTTTTAGTAAAAGATGGTTTTGCCCTCTATTGGTAGGACTTATGAAGGGCCACTTGTCACGTTCACATGGGCTGGTAGTATTTATACCCAACAGAGATGATACTACTTAACCTAATGAGCCTCTTAATCACAAAACACAAGTTAGTTATCGTGAAAACATTCTACAAAATATAATGTCTCAACGAATCAAATCCAATGGGGAGGGGTTGATAGTTTTTATTTTATTTTATATTGACAATATATTTTTCTAAAGTGATGAAAGAGTCATTTCTCTCGGCTATAGAACAGGCTTCATGGGCCATAAGCCCTTCCCAATGCCATTGATGACAATCCTTCACAGTTTGCTCTTCATTTGCTTCCATCTCTTAAAGTGGATCTGTTCTTCACTTCTCCTCCAGTTGAGAACTAGATTAGTTTTGCATTACATTGATCCCAAACTCTAGGAACCCAGCCCAGTATGATTCAAAGTTGAGATAGAATTTGGTCCGAGTTTTGCAGTAAATGCTATAGATTATTTTTGTCTAGTTTTGTTATAGATTGAGCATAGGTCATTTGGGAGAGATTTTCTCCATCAAAGGTGAAGAAGATGAAGAAAAATGAGGGGACAAATGATCATGTTCCATTTACCTAAAGTGAAGAATATCTTTTCCACTACAGGTGGAGAAAAATTAGGTCTGGCTATTTATATGGGCTAAAAAATCACTCACTTTTAGGGTTAATTAATTGGTCTTTCAGTGGTAGGATCTATTAAGAACCAACGGTACAACATAAGAACATAGACCAAGTTACCAATTTTCCTAAGATATGGGACTTATTATATAAGGTTCTAGTTAAATGTCACCAACCTAGTGACAAAAGTTGGTGTCACCGATTCCATTTAATGCACATTTCTTTGGATCATAATGGAAACCACAATATATAGTGGGTAATTTTTTATTTTTTTATTCAATGGGACGGGATTTTTAAATCTTGTAAGATTTGGTAGTTCAAACATCCAGTTATGAAGGCTATTTTTCACCTACCACAAGTTCTCTTTGGTTTAGTTTATATTTATATTTATGAGTTATTTATAATAAATCATTTATGAGAATAAATTATGAATCTTAAATAATAATCGTTCAATACCACCAAACATAAATAGTAATAATAAATTATCACAATAATGATAAACACCTTCTAACCTATTTGTAGATTTTAGATTATATAAGTTTATTTTAATTAAAATTATATAACATAAATCATACCAAACAACTACATATATCATAATATATATAATTAAATCTATAATACATACCAAACAGAATGATCCAACTCTTCAAACTAGATTAATTAGATAATTAGAACTAACCCTTAATAATACTTTGGCTTCATTTATTTTGACATAAAATTTTATTGATGTGATGTTTTATATGTAATTTTTTTAATATTATTTTTAAAAATTAAAATATATTGATCTTTAAAAAGGAATAAAAATTCTACGATCATTCTTTTATTTATTGGAAACAAAAATTAAAAAAATTTCACTTATAAAATATTATACAATATAAAATATATCATTGATATGAATGTGATACGGTTTGTATCAGAAATGGCTACTTCGAGGGTAGCCAACCTCCTAGAAAGAGAGACGAAGAAGGGAAGAAGAACAGAGAAGAGGAGATAAGATTGTAATATGTTCGATGCCTTTCTATTCATATCTCCCTTGTTATATAGACAAATGACAACACACCCATTAGTGCCTAACTAATTCAGTTAGGATATTCTCTTTACAGCTAATCTGTAGTGCGACTCTATGGTTACACATCGGTATCCATCCCATAAGCCTTTGTTACCACTTCCTTCACTTGGGTCATCCGGGTCGAATGATTTAATAACCATAAAATTGCCGTCCCTATATACGAGAATCTTGTCCTCAAGGTTCTGCTAAAGGTATAGTCGAGGAACACTACAGAAAACTGTTGGTCTAACTGTCATATCATCCATCAGCTTCGAATTATCCCTAAGAAATTCACAGACAGCATTTGCGATCAAATTCCCATGAGTTAACATAGCTTCTGTAAGTGAACGATTTGCAATAAATTTAACATCATCTGGCCCCAAAGTATCATATAAAGGAATTGAGGTGTATGAATATGCTGAGCAAGAATGATCAACAATAAGCCACTTTGGTCTATTACTAAAGTATAGGCCAATTGAAGATCCCACAGGTATTCTATTATATTTCAAACCAGAACCTATTGCTGAATGAGTAGTACCTGCTTCTCCATATGTCATCCATTTATACTCTCTAACTATTCCATCCACCTCGATTCGGGTACCCAAATATTTGTAATCTTGGAAATTCGCATATGCATACACAAAGTTATCATGCAAAGTTCCAATTTCAGGATGAACCTCAAACCTACTCACAAGCTTCATTGGTGGGCGAGCCAACCTATAACCATTCCACTTTCCTGACTGCAAATTTTCAGGAAGAGCCACACTATATCCTTGCCCTGAAGAGCTCCAGTCCATTAAAAAATTGAAGGTGTAAAAAAATAGCCCAAGCACTAAACCAGTTTACGAGAATGAACATTATGACCCAAGGAACTGATCCCATTTTAATTGCAAACCATCCTATGTAAATCATGTAAATCAGTAACCCAACTACAGCTAGCATTGGGACCCACTCAAGCAACATCAAAGACACTTGTGTTATACTAAACATGTTGAACAACATGCTCACTGCCACATTGATAGTCTATACTGACAATGTTACCTCCAATGGCACATGAATGCATATGAACGAGACCACAACAATGGAGAAGAAGCTATCAGGGTTTTTGGGCTTGATGTCGTGTTTCCAATAGAAGGGAACCCCATAGGTCAGCGAGGCTGCAAGCCTCCGCATGACCTCAAACGTCAGCAATGCCCCATCGTCGTCTAATATACATGTAGCAAGTGAGCTTCTCCATAGAATAGTCAACAGCCAAGATAGAGATGATGGTGTTGGTCGTAACTAAGGGTGGCTGCTTCTCAGGATCGGCCGTGGAGACGAAGAGATCAATGCTTGGTAGGTCGGACCTGCCTGTTGGATTGTAGGGGGTGGGTCCGTCGAACTTGTCCCTTAGCATGGCCAGATTGGTGGAGCGGTTAATGGGAATCTGATCGAGAATCCAAGAGAATCCAAACCACAACTCACATACAATAGACATAAACCATAACCACATAGCTTCCTCGTTAGGGTGTTTGATATGCCATCTCAAGAAGAAACATAGTACTACAAAACTGATGGCAATAGGCAACCAGGAAGGACTGATGACATTAGGAGGCATGGGGATCACTCGACTGATTTTCCAGGGTCTGTCAGTTGTTTCAACCATTCCACCTTGGAGACCTGCGTCTCCCTCATCACCGTGGTACATAACATCTTGAGGTCAGAAGGCATTTCCATAGCCGTCAGTACTCTTGGTCCCGAACAGCAACTGATTGTGATCGAATTCTCCGGTTTGGGTCCTCAGTAACATCGACTTGTTATTGTTGTTGGTCTTCATCACCGACATACGATGATCCATCTTATTTGAATCTTCCAAACCAAGCAACGGCAACTCATCGTACACAAGGAGGAAAAGTTGCCAAGATTTGCAATAGGGTCCGGTGGATTGCATATGAGTAGCTGCGATTCATCTCAAGTTCCGCCAATATTCTCCGATTTGGTCCTGCAACAAAACTATTAGTACTCTTGGATCCATATGAGATGCTATCCCAAGTTTTAGATTTGGCTGCAGACAGAACGGATTCAATGCCTTCAACCTCTCTCGGAACGGTGTTGCCACTGGAATCGAAATCATTGCATTTTTTTGACCGATGAGATGGGTTTTTGCAAATGTGTATGTTCTGCCATTGGAATGATGGGTTCTCTGTAGAAGTTTCTGGGTATGATGGGTTCTCTGTAGAAGTTGCAGTTTGGGGAGAGACCTGTGGTTAAAGTTGAGAAGGTGGCATCTGGGGTTGTATATCGATTGGGGTTTGCGGTTGAGTTTGGGGTTGAATGGAGGCAACAGGAGGTTGGCTAAAGGATTTAGGTTGGGATTGGGACTGTGTTTGAGTTGGGGAAAGAGGGAGTCATGGAGGTTTGGTTGTTGGATTTGTTGTGGTGTCGACAGGGATTATGTTTGGATCTGGGCCATTTGAAGTTGTGATTGAGGATATTGAGTTTGAGGTGGATATTGGCACCGGTGAAAAACGGTGAAGGAGATCAAAGTGGACTGAGGTGAAGCAAGAAGGGTAACCAGTGGGTTAGGTGGTCGATTGCAGAGGGTTGGGAATTATTACAATGTTGGTTGTGAGTAGGGAGGGAGCGGCGGCACTTCTTAGTTGCAGGGCTTTGTCGATCTTATCTTCCATGGAGGTCAAGAGCCAAGAGAGCTCAGCGAGAGTCTGCCATTGTAAATCCATTGCTGCTTGAAAAGAGTCCATGGAGATCTCTCAATGATGCACCAATGATACGGTTTGTATCAGAAATGACTACTTCGAGGGTAGCCAACCTCCTAGACAAAGAGACGAAGAAGGAAAGAAGAACAAAGAAGAGGAGATAAAATTGTAATATGTTCGATGTTTTTCTATTTATATCTCTCTTGTTATATAAACAAATGACAACACACCCATTAGTGTCTAACTAATTCAGTTAGGATATTCTCTTTACAACTAATCTGTAAAGCGACCCTATGGTTACATATCGGTATCCATCCCGTAAGCCTTTGTTACCACTTCCTTCACTCAGGTCATCCAGATCGAATGATTTGATAATCATAATAAAATGATTCCATATCAGTTTTTTATTGGTCTAATGTCCAAAACTTGACTTCAATAAGCATTGGGAATTCAGAATCAGGAATTACAGAAAAGATAACATTCAATATATGTTTCTTCTAATTTTTTAAAGTGCTTTATATGGAATAATTACATTGAGAGAGGCAATGTAAATTACATGGCTGCTGCAATAGTTATCGAGGTCCAGATGACAGCTGTATAACGGTCACATCAAACATTTAGATAGTGGTGGATTCCCATTTTCCTATCTCCCGAAATTAGACATAAGTATCTAGTTGCATGGTATTTTAAGGGTGTTGATCTGTTTTTTTTTTTTTTTTAAAAAAGAAAAAAGAAAAGAAAAAATCTATGGTTCTTGATTAAGGGTGTAAATAGATAGCAGAAAATTCGAATTTGCATCCATTTAAAGGTATTTGAATGCGATTTGGATGTGGAAACAGATTGGGATAGCATTTAAACAGACCTGATTATATCCACTCTAATCCGTATAAGTATAACTTCATATATTAATATTAAATATTTGTATATATAGTCTTTAGTAAAGAGTTTTTTTTTTCTAAAAATTATAATTTCATTGAGAAGAAAAAAAAATAAAAAATAAGAAAAACCCTTTTAAGATGTAAAACCCCCACCTTCGGCATTGCCATCAGCAAAAGCCATCTTGGGTCAGAAAATACTATAAAAATCTATACCTAGGTCAGTGGGAAACATCCCATACAACCTCCCTTGCAATAATATCCGGACGCTCCCTCCACAGGCTTAAGGATCCTTCATGAGCAGCAGTTTTTGCCAACTTATCAACCATTGTATTGATCTCCTTGAAACAATGAGTGTATCTGATTTTGCATCCAGCTAGTGAACATGAAATAGCTTGCCATTCCTGCTGCAAGAACCAAGGCACTTGTCTTAATATTAAGGTTTTCACTGTAGCAGAGGAGTCACATTCAACCCATATATTAGTGTGTTGGAACCTTGTCCAAGTTAAGGTTGTCATTGTTGGCAACTCTGAGTTGACAAGGTGATATGGAGGAGAGAGAATGTCTGAAGGCCCACTGGTAGACATGATGACTGGGATAGTGCTCTAACGGCGAGTTGATGTGAGAGAATCATTGAAGAAAGTTGATAAGAAAGTCCAAACAAGAAGAGAGAGAAAGAAGAGAGAGAAACTGAGGAGAGAGAAAGAGGAGAGAGAGTGGGTGACCAGGTGGGTCCCACCTTGGGCCAAAGCCGAGATGGCATGCGGCCAGCCCGGCCCAGCGAGGCCGATGCCCGCGGCACCAAGCCAGCAAGCCATGCCAACTCTTCGGCGGCAAGCGACCATGCACACGCAGGCCGCGCCTGGCGAAGCCATGCGCAGCAGCATGCCCGCGGCGGCATGCGCCAGCGCAGCGGCATGCCGCAGCGCAAGGCCATCGCGCGCCGTGCCATGCCGGAAGGCTGCTTTCGGCGGCAAAGCAAAGACAAAGACGCCAGCGGCCACGGCGCATGCGCGCGCGCCGCAAGACGCGCGCAAGCCGGCGGCATGCACTTCACCCATTCGATGAAATGCCGCCGGAAGGGGCGCCGATGATTCCAATCGAGGGATCACATTGAAGCCGAAGTCCAGTGACGGGATCGACCCGATCCGACGGTCGGTAGGAGATCCCGCCGTTCATCGACCGATCCAACGGTGCCGATTCATTTGATTCCTTCTCCGCAAATCAAAACTCGACAACGGTGTACCGTGGGTCAGAGGAGGAGCGCTACGGTGCTCGCGCCGCATGGAATCAGTCCGGAAGATTCCATTTGGAATAATCTGATCGGCCGAACTTCAAATGGCCATATCTTGGCCGTCCGATCTCCGATTGAGATGATTCAAAAGCCCACGAGCTTCTCTCCGAGCAGAATGTTTTTTGAACAAAAAACCAGGGTTTTGAACAGAAAAAGCTACGGGTTTTGGTGAAAAATGAGGATTTGGAGCTTTTCTTGAAGAAAAATTCCTCTCCACCTTCCTCCATCCGACATACATGATCATTTGAGTAGTTTGGAGGGAAGAGTGAGCCCGAGTGATGTTTTGATGTGAATGATGTTGTGCGAGATAGATTGGAAGAATATCGAAGTTCTACTTCTATTGAAGCATATCTATCACTACACGAGAGCTTGAAACTTCTACATTGTGAGCGTCAAACTTGCAAAGTGATCACGCGGGAAGGTAATCACGCACGTAAACCTTATACCCGTGAGATGTATTATGTTGGGAAGGGTTTGTACACATTCCATATCAATTTCATTGTAACCTTGTTAAGTTGGGGCTTAACAGGATTGAGGGTAGTTGCCCGGAATCTCAAGTTGCGGCTTGGATTACGTTGGTGATATAGCACCAAGTTGTTGTAGCAATATGAATACTATTGAAGTAGCGTATTGGGTATAATACGAAACCCCGGTTAGGGGTATTGCCCCGTGGAGTAGCCATCACGGTGTGTGATTGGTGAACCACGTTATATGATGTGTCTTGTGGATATGTATATTTTTGTTGTGTATGTGAAGTGCGTGGGTTGCGAGTCGGGTGTACACACTAGGCGTGCCAAGCCTCCGGTATGGATACTGTAGGTGTGTGGCATGGTGTGTTACACCGAAATGTGTAAATGAACGGGTATGTGAACTAGTCGACTCAAGGCAAAGACACCAAGACGGATAGCTCAAGGCAAAGCGGTGTTTAACCAATCGGGACGGACCTCAAATAGTTGGGAAGAATTTTAGTGGGTGACCGATTCACCCCCCTCTCGGTGTCAACTGGGAATTACAATTGGTATCGAGCTAGGTTCCCCGGGGAGGAAGATTAACAACTTCGGGTACAGGCGAAACTAGAGGTTGCAAAAATGGCATTCAATGAAGATAACCACGGGGCATGAAAGAATTCCTCCGTTTGACGGATCAAACTACGAGTGTATGGAAAGTCGGGATGGAAGCATATCTTATATCTCAAGGCTATGGAGTCCGGGTGGCAAGAAAGAATGGATACACACATCCCACGTAAGACATCACGGATGCGGTGGAAATGAAAAAAAGGGAAAATGAAGCCAAAGCGTCCACAGCCCTTCTAGCATCTCTTGTTAGCAATGAGCTCACTAGAGTTATTAGCCGTCCTACCTCCAAAGAAATTTGGGACAAGTTGAAAAGTGTACATGAAGGAGATAACAAGATAAAAGAGGCTAAGTTACAAATCCCGAGATCTCGGTTTGAGAGTCCGAAGATGTCCGAAGGAGAAACAATTGAGTTCTATCTCAACCGGGTGAATGGCATCACAAATGCAATCGAGCTTTGGGTGAAGAGATAAAGGAGATACATATTGTCAAGAAAATTCTAAGGACCTTGCCCAAGCTATATAATGCCAAGGTATCGGTGCTTGAAGAGATGGACACCTTGGATTCCCGACCACCGATGATTTACATGGTATTCGACTACCTATGAAATGAGAATGGTTGATGAAATCCCTACAGAGAAGGAAGCAGCTTTTGAAGCCATGAGAAAATTGAAGATCAAAGAATCAAGTGAAAAATCAAAAGCAAAAGAGATTAGTGAGTCCGATGACTCGGATGATGAATTGATAGCCTATCTTGCCGTAAGGCTTAAGAAGAGAAGTGATAAATACAAAGAAAAGTCAACACCGAAATGTTTCAACTGTGGAGGACTAGGACACTTTGCATCAAAATGTCAAAAGAAAGGAAGAGTATATGACTCGATGATGAAGACCCTAAGGAGAATCATGACAAGAAAGGTAAAAGAAAATTCATACAAAAAGGAGAAGTTCGTTGACCAAGAAGAACCAATCCTCGGATGAGTCAGGAGGAGGAAGATGACTGTGAGACTCTGTTCATGGTCAAACTTGATGAAATGCTTGAGAACAATGAAGTTGCCAAAGGGAAGGATGATCTTGAAGATGAGGCCAATCTTGAAGCTGAACTATACTCAGCCCTTACGGATCTCGAGATGAAAGGAAGAAAAACAAAAGATTAAATGACAAGTGCAATGAAGCAATCGAGCTCATAAGTACTTTGAAAATCTCAAATGAAGAAGCAAAGAAGACTGAAAATGATCTCAAAAATGCTCTATCCTTAAAAACGGATGAGTGTGCAAAGCTTGAGGAAGAAATTCGAGATTAGAAACAGAGCTTGCGGAATGTATGAAGAAAAGAAAAGTTACAAGGGAAGCTACTACCTCATCTCCATTGGTGTCGACCAAGAGACGAAGAAGAAGAAAATGTGCTTGATGAAATCTTAAGTTATCAAAGATCCTCTCATAATAAGACAGGACTTGGATATGAAGAGCAGAGGATAGAAAAAACTAAGGGTAAAGGGTTTGCTGAGGACCCCATTGTTTTTGTTAAGGCAAAACAACAAAAGAAGTCAAGTGCTGAAAATTATTTGAAAAACAACACCGACAAAGAAGGCTTCACAACAAGTAAATAAATTCAAGAAAGGAGAAAGCTTCAAAGGATACCGCTATGGGTGTAATGGCTATGGACATAGAGTTGCAAAGTGCGTAAGACAAATTATACGGCCCGGATTTACAAGCGAAATAGATTTGCACCTTTAGTTGAAGACGGAATTGAATGTTTCGGGTGTCAAAAGTTTGGACACATAGCCGGATATTGCCAAACCATCCTTCCATCTCAAAGACAACCTAGAAGGAATGCCGGAAGAAATCCCCTAGGAGACAAGCTCGGAGAGAAGAAAGGGCTATGGAGGAAAGTGTTAGAAAACCCATTACAAGTGAAAGAAAAGGCAATATGGGTTGAGAAAAACAAGAAGAAAAATAATACTTCCTTCATTGTGCGGGCGGCCTTTAAGGCCAACAGTAGGCCATTGCCATGGATTCTTGATAGTGGATGCTCCACTCACATGACGAGCAATAAAGAAATTTTCTCAAGTCTAAATATCAAGAAAGTGGATCGGTTAGATTTGGAAATAATGATGGTGCAAGAATTGAAGGAAGAGGAACTGGTAACATCAATAGTGGAAAATTGAAATCTCATAATGTATTGTATGTCAATGGCTTAAAACATAATCTTCGAGTGTCGGTCGGATCCGTGATCGGGGTAATGAAGTGACTTTCACTAAAAATGGTTGTGCAGTTAAAAGTATTGCAAAAGGAAAGAGCGGGCACATGGAGTCGAATCGGAGGCAACTTATATGTTCTCTCGGGAGACAAATGATAACAAATGTTTGATAAGTCGGGATGATGAGAACGGCTGTGGCACGAAGGTTTAGGGGCACATAAATTTCAAGAATCTTGCCAAGATAAGTAGACAAGAGTTAGTGAGAGATCTTCCCATTTTGAAGGTTCAGGAAAATCATGTATGTGGACCATGTCGAAAGGAAGCGGGCAAAAGCAACATACAAGTCAAAGGAGTTTCATGTCGACAAACCACTTGACCTAATTCATACGGACTTATGTGGGCCCATGAGAACCCAAGCCATTGGAGGAGAAAGGTACTTTATCTTATTTATTGATGAGTATTCTAGGATGACTTGGGTGATGTTTTGGAAGGAAAAAAGCTGAAGCTCTTGACAAGTTCAAAGCATTCAAGAAGAGAGTGGAAAATGAGACAGGGAAACACAATCAAGTGTTTAAGGTCCGATCAAGGCAAAGAATTTACATGGAATGAATTCACCAAATTTTGCAATGAAAGTGGGATCAGGAATTCAACATTCGACGAGCCGAACACCTCGCGAGAATGGAGTGGTTGAAAGAAAGAAAGAAACGAGCAGTGCAAGAAATGGCTAGAACTATGATGACGAGAAAACAACACGAGCAAAACATTTCGGAGAGAAGGCATCTATACAGCGAGTGCATATCACCAACAGATGTTTACTAAGGCCTCATGAGAACAAGACACCTTATGAATTGTGGTTTGGGAGGAAAGCTACAGTGAAGTATCTCGGGGGTCTTTGGTTCAAAGTGTTACATCAAGAGAAAGGAAGAGAATCTTGGCAAGTTTGATGACGAGGCGATGAAGGCATATTTTTAGGATACTCTTTCAAAAGCAAGGCTTACGGATGTTACAACAAAAGACTAAACAAGGTTGTTGAAAGTTCGATGTCGGAATTGATGAACAATTACCCTACTCAAAGAGAGCTGAGCTAGAAAGTTCGGTGTTTGAAGAACTTGAAGATAATGAAAGCAGGGGCAGTTGAAAAGGGACAAAAATCGGAAATAGAATCAGAATTACAAGAGTTTGAGGTGGAAATGCAAAAGGATGGAAGACCAAAAAGGACAACAAATGGTTAAGGATTCATCCAAATCATCAAGTTATTGGAGATCCAAATCTTTGGGATGCAAACCAGGAAAATGAAGACGACTACTTTCTCCTTATTGTCGGAAGTTGAACCCAAGAGCGTATATGAGGTTGGCAAGGATGAGAACTGGATGAAAGCCATGAATGAAGAGCTTGATCAAATTGAAAAGAATAACACATGGGAGTTAGTTCCAAGACCAACGAGACAAAAATGTAATTGGCACAAAATGGGTCTTCGGGGAATAAGTTGAATGAAGATGGAAAGGTGGTCGAAACAAGGCGGACCGGGTGTGTAAAGGTTATGCCCAAGTGGAAGGAATTGACTTTGAGGAGACTTTTGCTCCAGGTGGCTAGACTTGAGTCCATCAGGGATGTTCTTGGCTCGGCAGCTCACAAAGGTTTCAAGGTGTACCAAATGGATGTCAAATCTGCATTTTTAAATGGTAATCTTGAAGAAGAAGTGTATGTTGAGCAACCCGAGGGTTTTCAGCTTTGTGATGATGGAAATAAGGTGTGCAAACCGAAGAAGGCCTTATATGGGTTGAAGCAAGCTCCAAGAGCTCGGTATTCAAGACTGGACACTTATTTGCATCAATTGGGTCCGCGAAGGGGAATAGTGGACAACAATCTATATGTCATGACGAAGATAGTAGTAGTCTGGTAGTTGTGGTCTATGTGGATGACATCATCTTTGGAGGGACATTGTGACAAGCTATGTAAAAAATTTCGTTGAAAAAAAGGACGAGTTTGAGATGTCTATGCTAGGGAGTTATCCTATTTTTTGGGTCTACAAGTTTCGAGAGGCAAAATGGCATCTTCATCTCTCAAATGAAGTATACCAAGGAGATGTTGAAGAAATTTGTGATGGAGGACTTGCAAACCCGGTAGGGACACCAATGACGGTGAATATCAAGTCGAGCTCGAAGATAATTCACCAACGAGTTGATCGGACATTGTATAGGTCAATGATTGGCGGTTTCTTGTATTTGATAGCTTCAAGGCCTGATATTTTGCAAGCGGTTTGCCTAGTAGCCGGATTCGAGGCTTGCCCAAAGGAGACTCATTTGATGGCAAGTGAAGAGAATACTCGGATATTTGAAAGGCACAACGGACTATGGATTATGGTATCCAAAGATTAGAAGTTTCACCTTGACAGCATTTTCGGATGCGGCATCGGGCTGGTAGCATTGATGACGAAAGAGCACTAGTGGTGGTGCATTCTTTTTGGGAGAGAGCTTAGTAGCATGGCACGACAAGAAAAAAGGAATCTGTTTCCTTATCTCTGCGAGAGGCGAGTACATAGCAGCGGCAGCCACATGCACTCAAGTAATCGGATGAAAAGACGGATGTCGATTTCGATATTACCAGTGCGGAGCCAGTGATCATCAAATGTGACAACATGAGTGCAATTAACATCTCCAAGAATCCGGTACAACACTCAAGAACCAAACACATTGATATAAGATACCATTATTTGAAGGACAAGGTGCTTGAAGGGGAAGTGAGACCTGGATTTTGTTCCTGACAGACCGGTGGCGGACATCTTCACCAAGGCTCTTCCAAAGGACTCTTTTGAGAAACTCGGAGACCAGCTAGGAGTGGTAACTCTTGGCACACGGTAGATAGCACATGTGGGGGAGTTGATGCCTACATAGCATCACTTTTCATCCGTAGGATTGGAAGATGCGGTGGGCACTCCTGGGGTGAGGCTATGTAAGGGGAGTTCATCTGAAGGGGGAGTATTTTCGTTTATATGTCCTTTGAAACTTGTTGTCAAAGGGGGAGAAAGGATGTGCGCAAAGGGTGTGTGCAGTCATCTCATGTAATATGGGTTGCCAACAATTCCAAAGGGGGAGATTGTTGGAACCTTGTCCAAGTTAAGGTTGTCATTGTTGGCAACTCCGAGTTGACAAGGTGATATGGAGGAGAGAGAATGCCCGAAGGCCCACCGGTAGACATGATGATGGCTGGGATAGTGCTCTAAAGGCGGTTGATGTGAGAGAATCATTGAAGAAAGTTGATAAGAAAGTCCAAACAAGAAGAGAGAGAAAGAAGAGAGAGAAACCGAGGGAGAGAAAGAGGGAGAGAGTGGGTGACCGGGTGGGTCCCACCTTGGGTGGCCGGCCAGCATGGCGGCCAGCCCGGGCCGCGGGGGCCGATGCCGCGGCACCAGGCCAGCGAGGCCATGCCACCTGCTCGGCGACAAGCAGCCATGCACACGGGCCCACACGCTGGCGAGGCCATGCGTAGCAGCATGCCGCGCGGCAAGCGGCATGCGCGGCAGAAGCGGCATGCGTAGCGCAAGGCCAGGGCCATGCGCCGTGCCTGCGGAAGGCGCGCTCGGCGACAAGCGGCCGAACGCGCGGTGACACGGCGCATACCCGCGGCGCCGCAAGCCAGGCGCAAGCCAGCGGCATGCACTTCACCCATTCGATGAAATGCCGCACGAAGGGCGCCCGATGATTCCAATCGCGAGGGGATCACATTGAAGCCGAGTCCAGTGACGGGATCCGACCGTCCGGCGGTCGGAGGAGATCCCGCCGCGTTTTCGACCGATCCAACTGGTCCGATTCATTTGATTCCTTCTCCGCAAATCAAAACTTCGACAACGGTGTACCGTGGGTCAGAGGGGGGCGCTACGGTGCTCGCGCCGCATGGAATCAGTCCGAAGATTCCATTTGGAATAATCGATCGTAGAACTTCAAATGGCCATATCTTGGCCGTCCGATCTCCGATTGAGATGATTCAAAAGCCCACGAGCTTCTCTCTCCGAGCAGAATGTTTTTTGAACAAAAAAACCAGGGTTTTGAACAGAAAAAGCTACGGGTTTTGGTGAAAAATGAGGATTTGGAGCTTTTCTTGAAGAAAAATTCCTCTCCACCTTCCTCCATCCGACATACATGATCATTTGAGTAGTTTGGAGGGAAGAGTGAGCCTGAGTGATGTTTTGATGTGAATGATGTTGTGCGAGATAGATTGGAAGAATATCGAAGTTCTACTTCTATTGAAGCATATCTATCACTACACAAGGAGCTTGAAACTTCTACATTGTGAGCGTCAAACTTGCCGGTGATCACGTTCGGGAAGGTAATCACGCACCAAACCTTATCTTGTGAGATGTATTATGTTGAGAAGGGTTTGTACACATTCCATATCAATTTCATTGTAACTTTGTTAAGTTGGGGCTTAACAGATTGAGGGTAGTTGCCCGGAATCTCAAGTTGCGGCTTGGATTACGTTGGTGATATAGCACCAAGTTGTTGTAAGCATGAGAATACTATTGAAGTAGCGTATTGGGTATATCTGAAACCCCGGTTAGGTATTGCCCCGGTGGAGTAGCCATCACAGTGTGTGATTGGTGAACCCACGTTATATGATGTGTCTTGTGGATATGTATATTTTTGTTGTGTATGTGAAGTGCGTGGGTTGCGGTGCAGGTGTACACTAGGCAGGCCAAGCCTGGTATGGATACCCGTAGGTGTGTGGCATGGTGTGTTACACGAAATGTGTAAATGAACAGTATGTGAACTAGTCGGCTCAAGGCTGACACGGCCAAGATGGATAGCTCAAGGCAAAGCAGTGTTTAACCAATCGGGACAGACCTCAAATAGTTGGGAAGAATTTTAGTGGGTACTTGATTCACCCCC
>CM053268.1:26364692-26467172 GCA_028583415.1 Protea cynaroides
TAGTGTAACCAAGTTGTTTTGCATACCTCAAACCAAACATTGCACTCTTCATTTCTGCCACAGAATTTGTAATTACCCCAAAAGATATAGCATAAGCTAAGATAACCATACTAGAATCTGACCTTATAACTCCCCCTACACCCGTCACACTTGGATTTCCAAAGCTGCAACCATCTGAATTAAGTTTACACCATTCATGCATTGGGGGATGCCACCACAATTCTAGAGTTTCTCTATGTCTTCCTTGCTTAGTGGATGAACCCAACACCTTCACAATTCTCAAGTCTTCAACCAAACATACCAGATATGGTTGTCTAAGAGATAAATCTTTACAACCCCATCTAACAACCTCCCATATCACATGTTTTGTTGCTATAATACCTTTATGCGGAGAATTATTTCTTGCATTCCAAATAGCTTTTAAAATAACAAAAATACATACCTTCCACAATTTCCTCAATGGCACTGCCCCACCAAATCAGAAGGTTCGTTGTTGTATCAAAAGATGGTATCACCACACAAAACAGATGACTAGCTTCCTCCTAGATGGTCCTAAAAATGAACAATTGCAAAAAAGACAGTCCATAGTTTCATTGTCGACAAAACATAATGGGCACCTTGATGCTATCTGTATTCATTTTGTTTGAATGCATTCATCCATAGGGAGCTTTCTCCAGCACCATCTCCAAGCAAACCACGAAACAGTTGGGTGGGGACTTTTATGCCAAACCACAACAGCCCATTGTTTCTTCTCTTGCTTTTTCCTCAGTTCTTCCCAATCTGATTTCACTGAAAACCGGCTAGACTGTTCAGCAGTCCACAATTTTTTATCTTCCTTCCCATGAACTAAGGAAATCTGATCCGCCATTTCAAATAAATTCTGCAACGTAGATGATTGAACTCTCGGCTACACCCATCTACCATTATTTATAAATCTAGAAAGAGAGCAATCAACGCCCTTAAATCTGTTCATATCCAAGCCGAGACTCTCCTTTAGAGGGGCACTAGCAAGCCAAGTGTCAGACCACATATTAATCTTTGTTCCATTTCCAACTAGCCATTGTATGCGTTTAGATGTTCAATCCCAAACCCATTTGACATCTAACCATACTGGGGACAAATATTGAGGGCGTTTGAGAGAGCCATCTGAATTTACATAACGTTTCCACATAAAGATAGCATAATAGCTATTCTCTGTCTGTATCTTCCACACCAACCTACTCAGCAATGTATTATTGATCTCACCTAATCGGTGCAAACCAAGACCACCCTCATGTTTAGGAGCACAAACAAATTCCCATTTAACTACTACGTCCTTTCTCTTCATAGGATCCCTTACCCAGATGAAGTTTTGCATCCCGCTTTCTGCTTTTTTCTAAACTTTGTGGCCGTTTGTATACAGCAAATGAATGGGTGAAAGTACTACAGAGCACAGATCTTATCAACTCAACCCTACCTGCATATGACAGAAGGCGCCCATTCCAAGTGCTGAATTTGGGACTTAGGGTTTCTTACTTTCTTTGTTTCGTGCATGTGTCATGATTGTGTCAAGCTAGGGGAAAGTTGGAACTAGAGGAAAGTTGGGAGAAGAAGTGAGGAAGCTGCCGATTGCAGTTGCCATTGACTATCCGTTACTGCCGCTGCCGATTTCCTGCCTTCTTGTGACCTATAAACCGAGCTCCTTCCTTAACCCCTCTTCTTTATGCTGATGACTACTTGCTCTTTTCTCAGGCAAATATTAAAGAAATTTCAACTCTCAAGGATTGTCTTTAGCTCTATTGCAGAGTCTCTGGACAAGCAATAAATCTCAAGAAATCTAACCTCATTTTCAGCCCCAACACTGAATCTCGGTTTAAGAGGTGGTTCTCTTGAGTGCTAAAAATCCAATATGGTGAAGGCCATCAAAATATTTGGAGCTTCCTACTGAATTTGACCAATCGAAAAAAGTTTATATTCTATTATTTGAACTGGTCAAGGAAAAAAAATTAGTGGATGGAAAGCTTCATTGTTATCTCATGATTGGAAAAAAGAAATACTTCTCAAATCTCCCATTTTATCTATGTTGAATTTTGCTGGGTCCCACTTCCTACTTCCAAAATCTTGTCATAAAATTATTAGAAAACCTGTCTCAAAATTTTATTGGAAGGATGGTATTTCCCAAAAAGATATTTATAAGATTTCATGGGGCAGATTATGCAAATAAAAAGATAGAGGTGAATTGGGTTTCAGGGATTCTTATATTCAAAATAAAGCTCTTCTTGCTAAATCGCATGGAAGCTTTGGTCTGACCCTTCTTCCAATTGGGTCAAGATTTTTAAGACAATCTGCTTTACAAAATCTAATTTCCTTAATGCCTCTACTTGTTCAATTCTCTCGTGGGCCTGGAGAAGTATTTTGGAAGGTAGAAAAGTTCTCCTTAATGATCTGATATGGCAAGTTGGTGATGGAGAGAATATAAACATATGGAAAGATAGATGGGTTCCATCTTTGAAGAACTCTGAAATTCTTTCAGCAGAACCTACCTTATCTAATTTTAATACAGTCTCTGATCTCGTAGATCCTTCCACAAGATCTTGGAATTTAGACATCTTTGATTCTCTCTTTCAAAAAGATGAGGTGAAGGCCATCTGTAAAATCTAGCTTAGGATTTTTCCTTGTGAGGACCATCTGATTTGGGCTGGCTCTAAAAATGGTCAATTTTTGGTAAAATCAGCTTATCATCTTTTGGTTAATAAATTAGAAGAAGAAGAAGCCCAACTCTCATCTTCATCTCATAGTTATCAGAAGAAATCTATTCCTAAAAAGGTTTGGAATCTTCTTTGGCACTTCCATACTCTCCCCAAAATCAAATATTTTATTTGGAGAGTTTGTGCCCAAAGTATAGCATCTGGAGAAGAACTTCTTGTAAAAGGTGTAGTACTTCTTTGGAATTTACTGATCATATCCTCTTATCTTGTGGTTTGCTAGAGCAATCTGGTTCAGGTCTTCTCTTTCTGCTAAATTGCCATATACTGATGATTTATCTTTTCACCAATAGCTCCTCCACTGGTTGACTATTCCTAATACCTCTAAGAAATATCAAAAAAGTATCCATGGTCTTATGGCTTTCATATGCTAGTTCATCTGAAAAGCAACAAAGAATGATTTTTCATTTAATGCCAAAGAACGGTCTCCAGTAGAGGTTATTGACCATATGAAAAATGCTTATTCAGAAATTTTGGAGGCAATTAAGCCGGCTCACTGTCTGGAAAGACTCTAGTCCTGCTAAATAGAGTCTGCCCTTTAATGGTTTCATAAAATAAATGCTGATGCATTTTTTGTTGATTGTATGAATTTTGGTAACATTGGCTTCATTCCAAGAAATTTTGATGGTTTTCCTTCTAAGGCGGTTTCTGGTTATCTCCCTTTCTCTTCTGCCAAAATGGGTGAGGCTCTTGCCTTAAGGTCGGCCATCCAATCTGCTCTTGATAATGGCTTCAAAAAGTTGATTGTCGAATCTGATTGCCTTGAAGTTATTCAAAATTTTAACAAGCCGAAAAATCTAGCGGATCGAGATTTTTTCCCTATCATTGAAGACATCTTGCACCTTGCCTCTTTATGTGATTTTTGTTCTTTCCATTGTGTTCCAAGGGATGCTAATGTTGTAGTTCACTCCTTTGCTAGGAAGACTATGTCATATTTGGGAATGTAGACATGGTCTAATTCCTCTCTTTGTCTCTTGAACCTTTGTTCTTTGGATGCCTCGGCTTGTACCCAAATTTCTTTATAGTGAATTTTTATTATACCAAAAAAAATCTAAATGGAGAGAGAGATAGAGAGAGAGAGAGAGAGAGAGAGATAGAGCATGATAGAGTGAGCTATAGTGGCCTACAATCTACATTTGTTATGGCCCATAGCCAATACTAATGAGTAATGAAGTAATGATTAATTGATTATCACAACTCACATGGAAGATGCAGCTTTGCAAGCATTTTTGAGGAAGTGCCCAGTGTCCTTTAATCCCACATCGGGCTATGCGTAAAAGGAAATAGGATTCAGGCTTCTATAAGCGACCACGGTTTTCATTTTCAGCCATCTTTGTTTTGGCTTCTTAGTTGTGCATCAACTACATAGCTAAGATTAGGTTTGTTGAATTAAATATTATTTTACATATTGAATTGTAAGCATTTTGGGTTCATAATAAATTAATGAAAGTTTAAAAGTTTGTGTTAGGTTTTTTGTCTCATGGTTTTGGCCTTCAGTCCCTTTTTTTTTTTTTTTTTAAGAAAAAAGGACTGAAGCCCAAAACCACGAGACAATTAAAAAAGGAAACGCATCTTAAATGGTTCATTGGGTTGTATGATGTTTTTTCCCAGTTCTTTGGCAATGGTATGGCAAAACGCGTTGTAAAGCGGAAAAATGGGAACTCCCGTTTTTACTAACTAGGGTATAGCTACGTTTATATTTGGTCTAGTCGGTATTGGTCCATAATTGGTCTTATACTAATCGAATTTAATCGGTCTCTAAACGGATTGCATAGCATACATGCCAACTGGTTCATAATCGATCTTATGCTAACGAAGGAGACTATCATAAGTTTTTTAATTCGTCTCTACTACTGCCAAAGAGGAAGGCCATCTGGGCTAAAGAGGTCATGCAATGACTAACAAATCCAGCACAAACATATAAGAAATCATGTCGAAACTATATTTGAAACATCATAACAATTTCAAAGTTATTCAGAGTATGACCATACATCTATTTGATAAGCAAAGAGAATAGCACTAAAACAAACACTAAGAAAGTGAGGGGAAAAAGTAAATGTTAACAACTTGCAACCCATGAAAAAAAAGGGGAATAAAATTCGACTACAACCCATGAAACTTAAACTCTTAAACCACAAACAAATCAAAACAAGCTTTCAGGCAAAGGTCCAGCTTCTTATTATCATAATGATCTCTATCATCTTCTGCCCTTCGCCCAAGTGCATATAGTAGTAGTCTGTGAATGATGTGTCAGTGTAGGTCTATAATCAATTAGTTTGTTCGGGCGATCGACGGGCTACACCCTAGTACCATGAAAGCCTAAACAATAATCGATACGACCTTAAAAAAATTGTGAGAAGTTCTCCAAATTGTGGAGACTCCCATGTATCAGTTACAGCTTCCGGTGGTCTTGACTTGAGTTCCGACCATTCGTAGAGCATATTGACCTGAGTTAAGTCTCCTTGATGTCAATCTGTCCTAAAAAAAAGTATGTTACTGGTGTCCTCCATCATATGTTGGGTATTTTGCAATTTTCAAATAAATACTATCGTTTACTGATCATTTTACATCTTTCTTTTTAATCACTTCTTATATGTTGTTTTAGTTAATTCATAAAATTACTTTTTCTTGTTTTAATTCATTTTCTAATCATCATTTTGTGAAAAAAATTTAATTTGATATCCCTATAGAGTTTTATAATTTCTAGCATTTTCTTAGTGTTTTTCCTTGATTTATTTGTCCTCCATTCCATTAATGTATAGAGGGGTATTTTGGTCTTTAATCCATTTTTGACCTATCCAAATATAATAAAATCCTTATAAAATCATTTTCTATTTTATCAGGAAAAGAGAATGTTAGGATAAATTTTAGGAACTTTCTTAAAGCCTTAAGCCTAGGTGACAAATCTAAGCTTCCAAAAGGGAGTATAGATTATGCTGCAAGTTAGAAATCACATTTATATCCCATATTAGTCTTATAGGAGTTAATCCGACATTGATCCTGTAAAGGATTTGATGTAGGTTAATATGGTCTTAGGTTCTCTTACCTTACAAACCAATTTTAGGGATGAGTTCTCCTTAGATTCATACAATCACAAACTGATGTCTAGCAATGAGTCTTTAACTACAGAACTCATAGTCGCAACTCGTTCGAAATCAAGGCACATTATTCCGCAACCTCACTCCCTCTCCTAGGGAGGTGAGATTGAGTACCATAGCTATACGAAGGTGAAAATACTGGATGGTTGGTGGGAAAGCATTGATAACTCAATAGTGAAACCAAAAACCTTTAGCTTCGTCTCATACCTTCCGAAATGTAAAAAGGGAGCATGGTAGTGTACTGCTTTACTTGTTCAGCTATTGTGAAGATGGATGAGATGGGTATCTCGCACTCCCAGTTAAGGGTGACTCTCATGCCATAAGTTGAAATATAAGTATCATGCAGGCATGCCATAAGTTGAAATGCATGTATCATGCAGGAGACACAGAACTTGAACATTTTAGGTACACCACAATTAAGGGTCTCTTTGGTAACATTTTTGTTTTTATTAAATAATCTTTGGGAAAAAACTTCTTAAATTAATTAATCAATTCTTTGAATGTTACAAGTAACTCTTCTTATGAATGGTACATACCACTTGAGCTTCTTTGTTATCTATTGAATGCATGTCATTACCATAGGAATAGGAGAGACTTTCATCTTCCTCCAACCTTCTTGTTGTCACCATACTCTTTCGAACGGTTAAGTTCTTTGTAAAGGACCCGTTTCGATATCAATTGTTAGACCGATAAACAACCCAATAAGGGTGAACTGTGTTTCATGGAATAAAAAATGTGGAATAAGAAATTCTCCCAATTCAATGATAAAACCCAAGGGGTGTTCATAAATCATAAGACAAAAAAGGGTAGGAAAGATAGTGAGATAAAAGATACACACAATCTTAAAGCTTTGTCTTCAATTTGATGCTTCAACACTTCATGCCACTTTTTAGTTGAGCTTATGGATCATCCATTGAAGTTTGGGCTCAATGACACAAATCACTTGCTTGGGCTTGTTTCTTACAAATATTGTTTATGCTTGATGAGTGTTGCCGTTGGAGTCCGTCGAACACTATCTTTAGACGACAAAGAAAAAAGACAAAGGATGTCGGACTTATTGTCTTGGAGTCACTTCGATGCCTAAGTTAGGAATCCGAGCAGCAAACAATAAATGTTAATGAGTAGTAGAAAGGAATAGTGGAAGTAAATATGAAGTAAATGAAGTTTGGGCCCTATTTACAGGGAGTTGATGTGGGTCTCGTGTGCACTTGTGGTACAACTTCAAAATTGCTGAGGTCAGAATTTCCCCCTAAATTAACCCAAGTAATGCTGGATGTGGCCCTAAATGACCTTTCAATGAAAAGATGGTTTTGCTCCCAATAGGTAGGACTTATGAACGGTCACGTGTCACGCTTCCATGGGCCGATAGTATTATACCCAACAGAGATGATACCACTTAACCTAATAAGCCTCTTAATCACAAAACACAAGTTAGGTATCGTGAAAACGTTCTACAAAATATATTGTCTCAACAAATGAAATCCAATGGGGAGGGGTTGATATTTTATTTATTTATTTTATCTTGACAATATATATTTTCTATAGTGATAAAAGAGCCATTCCCCTCAGCTATAGAGCAGGCTTGATGAGCCATAAGCCCTTCCCAATGCTATTGATGACAATCCTTCACAGTTTGCTCTTCATTTGCTTCCATCTCTTCAAGCGGAACTGTTCTTCACTCCTTCACTAGTTGAGAACTGGATTAGTTTGCATTACATTGAGCCCAAACTCAACCAAGCCCAACCCAATATGATTCAAAGTTGAGACCGAATTTGGTCCCAGTTTCATGATGATTTCTGAACTACAGTATATCCAGTCCAATTTATTAAGCAAAATCAGCATAGGATAATTGCCTGCTGATAAAAAGGAGGGGAGATACAAGAAAATTGGGTAATCGCACCCACCGGACCTGAGACACCTTAAACTTTGAGCCCCCATGCAACTAGATGAGCCTCACAGTTTTGGGTGCAAGGTAAAAAAGATAAAATGTTATGATCCCACATTAGTGTTCCGCATAGAATCAGTGTTGTTCTTAAGTCTTGGGGCTCTCCCACTTAATAGGCTGGTTTTTGGGTTGGGCTCTCTTTTGGGCTTGAGTTATAACATTTAGTGCTTTCATTGAGAGGCCGACACCGTGGAAGGGGAGACCTAGAGAAAGAATGACCTGAGAAAGGGCTACCCGGAAAGAAGGCCAGAGTGGAAGCTGTCCTGGGCAATCTAGAGTGGGTTGATGGGGATGTTAGCTTTGAACAGGAAGTGGAAATGTTATGATCTTACATCGGGATTTCACATGGACCAAGTGTGGTTCTTAAGTCTTGGGGCTCTCCCATTTAATAGGCCGGTCTTTTGGATTGGACTCTCATTTTGGCTTGAATTGTAATAGAAAAAAAAAAAAACTACAAAAGAACTAAGAGAAAACAACAATATGGGAGAGCTCAAGACTACGAGCAAGGAGAAGAGCGTTGCGAATTACCTTAGCTTCCATGGCTGCAGCAGAAAACCTAAAACCACGGTGGAACTTCCCAGCCAAGAACAGACCTTGACTAAGGAATCTGGTGGTGACAAAACCTAAGGCCGTCAATTTGAGGCCAAAACCATTTAATTAGATCGAACTAACAAAAATTGGAATCGATTGAACTGATTATTAATTGGTGTGTTTTGGTCCTAGCCAATAGAGTGATATTTTGGAATCGAAATCAAACCGAAATGGACAGAGCCAAATCGTCTTCGGTCCCCCAGTTGTGCCACCCGTGATCGTATGATTCACACCACTCCAACAATAGAAGATGATTTCTATTCAAAATAGACAACAGGTAATCGATTATAACAAATTTAGATTTGGAGAGTTCGATTATTCACTCAATATCAATTTCTTGGGCCAAGCTTACTAATGGTGTAATATTTTGTTTTGGGGCCACAGGCCTTAAATGTTAGATTTTTTTGTCTAGTTTTGTTATAGACTGAGTATTGGCCATTTGGGAGAGTTTCTCCCCCAAAGATGAAGAAAATGAAGAAAAAAAACAATGAGGGGACATGATCATTAAATAATCCGCCCTTTTTTCCAAAGTGAAAAATATCTTTATCACCACGGGTGGACAAAATTTAGGTCTGGCTATTTATATGGGCTAAAAAAATCATTCACTTTTAAGGTTAATTATTTGGTCTTTCAGCCGTTGGACCTATTAAAAACCAACTGGACAACTTAAGAACATAGACCAACTTACCAATATTCCTAAGATATGTGACTTATCATATAAGGTTCTAGTTAAATGTCACCGACCTAGTGACAAAAGTTGGTGTCACCGATTCCATTGATTGTATATTAATTGGATAATGGAAACTACAATATATAGTTGCTATTTTTTTTTATTCAAAGGGATGAGGTTGTTGAATCTCATAAGATTTGATAGGTCAATCATCCGGCTATGAAGACTAGTTCTCACCCATAGTTATTTTATTCGGATTCGAAAATTATTCGGAAGGAGAATAATTCGGAATGAGTCGTTTCGATAATTTAAGAATTCGGTCAAAGATAGACTTAAAATAAAATTCGAATTCGGTTCGGTTCAGGAATTATTCTTTTGCCTAAAAAAAATTCGGACAAAAAATTCAAATGTTAATTTTTAATATTTAGTACTCCTATTAATCAATTATTACACCTGCATAATATATAAGTGACATTAGAATAATATTTAATTTATAAATAATAATATAATACATAATATATGGGTATGTGTGTATAACGGTGGATTTATTATATTTTATTAAAATATATAATGTGGAGTATTAGATTTTATTATGATTGCAATACCAATCTAGTGGAATTGATGTTCATAAAATTAAACATTTTCTTAAATTCATGCAATCATCCTCATGAAATCCATTCTTTTTCATGTTCGTTAATTATTTCCTCATGGTTATTATAATATTTATTTTTAAACTCATATTTAATCTCAATTGAAAAAGCACACGAAAATAATGATTTGCTTTGTATTGTAGTATGATTTTTATACTCATATTTAATTTCATGTTGTCGAACAAAATTAATGATTTGCTTTGTATTATGATTTAATTTTCATAATATTTAATCTGGAAAAAATGAAATTAATGATATGTTTTATATTATGACGTGATTTTTAGACTTATAATTAGTCTTATATTGAAAAAGATGCAAATATTTATTTTTAGACTCATATTTCATTTTTTTTTTCCCGAAAAACTTTGTTTGAGAATAGTAGTTAAGGCATTAAGTCCTCCATTACGATATTAATAGTTTTGTTAAGTATAAGAATTATTCGGTATAATTCGGATTTGAAAGAATTATTCGTGATATTTATTTTTAGACAAAAATGTGAGAATTTTAAAGAATCATTAAATATAATCTGAATTCGGGAGAATTATTCGTATTATTCGATTTGGAAGAATAATTCACGAATAATTCGAAGAATTAAATAACTATCTCACCTACCTTAGCTACCTAGATGACAAGTCGCTTTTCCCATTATATAATTAGTTGATTATGATCCAACCCTTATAAACTAAATCAATTAGAAACTTAGAACTGACCCCTAGTAACAATTTGGCTCCATTTATTAATTTTGACATAAAATTTTATTGATATTATATTTTATATGTAATTTTTTTTTTCAATGTTGTTTTCAAAAATTAAAATAAATTAATCTTTAAATGAGGGATAAAAATTCTATGATCATTCTTTTATTTATTGGAAACAAAAATTTAAATTTTATTTATAAAATATAAAATATAAAATTTTATGTCAAAACAAAATATTGACTCCTATGAATGATTCCATGTCAGTTTTTATTGGTGTAATTTCCAAAACTGGTTTTACCAAAAATTTTTTTTCCATAACTGGACTTTAAATAAGCATTGGGAATTGAGAATTGGGAATTACAAAAAACAGTAACATGCGAAATAGATCTTTAACGTTTTTTTTAAGTGCTTTATATGGAAATGACCACACTGAGAGAGGCAACGTAAGTTACACGGTTGGTGCAATAGTTATCAAGGTCAGATGATCTTTGCATAACGGTCACATTAAACATTTAGATTCAGGTGGATTTCAATTTCCATTATCTCCTACTGAAATTAGATATAAATATTTAATTGTATGGTTTTTTTAAGAGTGTTAATCCATAGGTCTTGATTAAGGATGTATATGGATAGTTGACAATTTGAATTCGATTTGAATTAACAAATGTTTAAGGGTACTCGAATCTGATTCAGATGCGGTGACGGATTTGGAATTAAACTGACCGGATTATATCCACTTCGATCCGTTTAAGTGTAATATCATATATATATAGTCTTTAGAAGAGTTAGGGACTTAGGGTTTTTTACTTTCTTTGTTTCGTGCGTGAGTCATGATTGTGTCAAGTTAGGGGAAAGTTGGGAGAAGAAGTGAGGAAGCCGCCAATTGCAGCTACTGCCAACGATCTGTCACTGCCGCTGCCGATTTCCTCTCTTCTTGTGATTTGAAAACCGAGCTCCTCCCTTAACCCATCTTCTTTTTGCTGATGACTGTTTGCTCTTTTATCAGACAAATATTAAAGAAATTCCAGCCCTCAAGGATTGTAGAGCCTTTGGACAAGCAATAAATCTCAAGAAATCTAGCCTCATTTTCAACCCCAACATTCAATCTCAATTGTAAGAGGTGGTTCTCTAGAGTGTTAAAAATCCAATATGGTGAATGACCATCTCAATATTTAGGGCTTTCTACTGAATTTGGCCAATCCAAAAAAGTTTTATTTTCTTATTATTTGAATCGGTCAAAGAAAAAAATTACTGGATGAAAAGCTTCATTGTTATCTCATGCTAGGAAAGAAATACTTTTTACATCTTCCATTCTATCTATGTTGAATTTTGCTAGGTCCCACTTCCTCCTTCTAAAATCTTATCACAAAAATATCTGAAAAGCTGCCTCAAAATTTTATTGGAAGGATGGTATTTCTTGAAAAGGTATTTATTGAATTTCATGGAACATATTATACAAATCAAATGACATGGTGAATTGGGTTTGAGGGATCTTTATATTCAAAATAAGGCTCTTCTTGCTAAACTAGCATGGAGGCTTTGATCTAATCTTCCTTCCATCCAATTGGGCCAAGATTTTAAAGACAATTTACCTTTCAAAATCCGATTTCCTTAATGCCTCTATGGGTTCAAATCCCACGTGGGTCTGGAGAAGTATTTTGGAAGGTAGAAAGGTTCTCCTTGATGGTTTGATATGGCAAGTTGATGATGGGGAGAATATAAACATAAAGAAAGATAGAAGGGTTTCATCTTTGAAAAATAATAAAATTCATTCAGCAGAATCTCCCTTATCTAATTTTAATATAGTCTTTGATCTCGTAGATCCTCTCGTAGATCCTTCCACAAGATCTTGGAATTTAGACATCTTTGATTCTCTCTTTCAAAATGATGAGGTGGTGGCCATCTGTAAAATCCAGCTTAGGATTTTTCCTTGTGAGGACTGTCTGATTTGGGCTGACTCTAAAAAAGGTCAATTTTCGGTAAAATCAGCTTACCATCTTTTGATTTAAAAAATTAGAAGAAGAAGAAGCCCATCTTCATCTCATAGTTATCAGTGGAAATCTATTCCTAAAAAGGTTTTGGAATCTTCTTTGGTACTGTCATACTCTCCCCAAAATCTGATCTTTTCTTTGGAAAGTTTGCACCCAAGTTTTAGCACAAGGAGAAGAACTTCAAAAGCGTGGCATTCCTTTGGACCCTTCTTGTAAAAGGTGTGGCACTTCTATGGAATCTACTGATCATATCCTCTTATCTTGTGCATTTGCTAGAGCAATATAGTTTGGGTCTTCTTTTTCTTCTAAATTGCCACATTCTGATGATTTATCTTCTCATTAATGGCTCCGCCATGGTCTTATCGCTTTTATTTGCTGGTTCATCTGGAAAGCAAGGAATGATCTTTAATTTAATGCCAAATAATGGTCTCCAATAGGGGTTATTAATCATGCGAAAAACGTTCATTCAGAATTTTTGAAGGCAATTAAGCTGGCTCACTATCTGGAAAGACTGCTAAATGGAGCACGTTCATTCAGAATTTTTGAAGGCAATTAAGCTGGCTCACTGCTAAATGGAGCCCACCCTTTAATGGTTTCATAAAATAAATGCTGATGCATCTTTTGTTGATGGTATGAATTTTGGTAACATTGACTTCATTCCAAGAAATTCTGATGGTTTTCCTGCCAAGGCTGGTTATCTCCCTTTTCTTCTGCCAAAATGGGGGAGGCTCTTTCCTTAAGGTCGGCCATCCAATCTTCCCTTGATAATGGCTTCAGCAAGTTGATTGTCAAATTTGATTGTGTTGAAGTTATTCGAATCTTAACAACCTAGACAATCCAACAGATCGAGATTTTTTCCCTATCATTGAAGACATCTTGCACCTTGCCTCTTCATGTGATTTTTGTTCTCTCCATTATGATCAAGGGATGCAAATGTTGTAGCTCACTCCCTTGGTAGGAAGATTGTGTCATCTTTGGGTATGTACACATGTTCTAATTCCTCTCTTTGGCTCTTGACCTTTGTTCTTTGGGGATCTGCATCCTCTCCTCCTAGTGGTTCTGGGAGGACAGTGGCAACCTGCCCTGGATGGCCGTCACGTGGCTCTCGGTGAATCCGAGACCCACGTCCGAGCCGACACCCAGCCGACAAGCGGAGCCGACATGGGGTGTTGGCTCAGACGTGGGTCTCGGATTCACCCGAGAGCCACGTGGCGGCCATCCGAGATAGGTTGCCGCGTACTGGGAGGAGAGGATGCAGATCCTGTTCTTTGGATGCCTCAGCTTGTACCCAAATTCTTTGCAGTGAATTTTTATTATTCCAAAAAAAAATCTAAATGGAGAGAGAGAGAGAGAGAGAGAGAGAGAGAGAGAGAGAGAGAGGTGGAGACCATGATAGACCGAGCTATGGTAGCCTACAATCTACATTTGTTATGACCCATAGCTGATACTACTGAGTAATGAAATAATGATTAATCGATTATCACAACTCACGTGGAAGATGTAGCTTTGCAAGCATTTTCGAGGAAATGGCTAGCGTCCTTTAATCCCACTTCGAGCACATGTAAAAGGAAATAGGATTCAGGCTTTTTATAAGCGACCATCGTTTTGGCGGAATAATGAAATCAGCCGACCCCTCCCATGAAAGTTTAAAAGTTTGTGTTGGGCTTTTTGTCTCGTGGTTTTGGGCTTCAGTCTTTTTTTTTATATATATATATAAAAAAAGGGCTGAGGCCCAAAACCACGAGGCAATAAAAAAAAAGGGAACGCATTTTAAATGGTTCATTAGGTCGTATGGCATTTTTTCCCAGTTCTTTAGCAATGGTATGGCAAGATGCGTTGTAAAGGGGAAAAATGGGAATGACCGTTTTAACTAGCTAGGGTATAGCTACGTTTATATTTGGTATGGTCAGTCTTGGTCCATCTTTTGCCCTTCGCCCAAGTGCATATAGTAGCAGTCTGTGAATGATGTGTCAGTGTAGGTTTATAATAAATCAATTTGTCTGAGCAATCGGTGCACTACACCCTAGTACCATGAATGCCAGAATAATAATCGGTACGACCCTAAAAAAATTGTGCGAAGTCCTCCAAAGTGTGGAGACTCCCATGTATTACTTACAGCTTCCGGTGCCCCCCCCCCCCTCCCAAAAAAAGTTTCATTAGTTTATTTCTCATAATTTTCATTTATTTCTCATAATTTTTTGATTCATTTGGTATTTATTATTAATTTTAGAATGAAAGTATGTTGCTGGTGTCCTTTATCATATGTTGGGTATTTTGCAATTTTCCATCAAATTAATACTATCGTTTTTTGATCATTTTACATTTTTCCTTTTAATCACTTCTTACATGTTGTTTTAGTTAATTCATAAAATTACTTTTTCTTGTTTTCATTCATTTTCTAATCATCATTTTGTGAAAAAACTTATTTTGATATCCCTCTAGAGTTTTATAATTTCTAGAATTTTCTTACTATTTTTCTATGATTATTTGTACTCCATTCCAATAATGTATAGAGGGGGTATTTTGGTCTTTAATCCATTTTCTGACCCGTCGAAATTTAATATAATCCTTATAAAATCATTTTCTATTTTATCACGAAAAGAGAATGTTAGGATTAGTTTTAGGAATTTTCTTAAATTTTTTATGGGTCCTAAGCCTTAAGCTTAGGTGACAAATCTAAGCATCCAAAAGGGAGTACACCTAATGCTCGAAGTTAGAAATCACTGTTATGATCCCATATGAGCCTTGTAGGAGTTAATCCGACATTGATCTTGTAAAGGATATGATGTAGGTTAATACTTTTCTCACCTTAAGAACCAGTTTTAGGGATGAGTTCTCCCATGATTGATACAATCACAAACTGTCGTCTAGCGATGAGTCTTAACTACACAACTCATAATGGCAACTTGTTTGAAATCAAAGCACATTATTCCACAACCTCACTCCCTCTCTTAGAGAGGTGAGATTGAGTACCGTAGCTATTCCAAGGTGTAAATACTAGATGGTCACTAGGAAAACATTGATAATTCAATAGTGAAACCAAAAACCTTTAGCTTCGTCTCATACCTTCAAATATGTAAAAAGGGAGTATGGTAGTGTACTGCTTTACTTGTTCAGCTATTCTGAAGATGGATGAGATGGGTATCTTGCACTCCTAGTTAAGGGTGACTCTCATGCCATAAGCCTAAACGCATGTATCATGCAGGAGACACAGTACTTGAACGTTTTAGGTACACCACAACTATGGATCCCTTTGATATCATTTTTGTTTTTATTCAATAATCTTTGTGAAAAAACTTCTCAAATTAATGGGTAATTTACACCAGAGGTACCTGACATTCTGAGAAATCGTACCAGAGGTACCTCACGTTTCAAAATCATAATAGAGGTACCTCTTCTCATATGTCTAACATTAACCCTATTTAATGTTGGCATCCTCTAAGTTAACCATTAGATTTAAATCAATTTTTCAGGGACCGACCGTTTTTTGTTGAACTACTCTTATTTGGTGTCTGATCGTTGGTACACCAGTCAGAAAAATAGTAAATTGGGGTGCGGAGTTTTCATTGGAGGTGTGTACCATAGTCGAGATTTATGACTTGGTGATAAGCAACCGCTGGTGAGGAAGGGTCATAGGAGAGGACAGGGGCAGAAGAGGGGGTGGGCAATTGAAACAACGATGAGCATATGGGAATCCTAGTGGTGAGTCGTTGCGGCAACAGGATGGCGAGAGTGAACCAAAGGGGATGAAGAAAATTGTGCTAAACAGGTGTAAATTTAGAAGTACAAAAAAAAAGGTACCCCAAAAGTAATATTTTTGAAACGTTAGGTATCTTTGGTATAATTTCTCAAAATATCAGGTACCTCTAGTATGATTTTTGAAACGTGAGGTACCTCTGGTATGATATTTCAAAATATCAGGTACCTCTAGTGTAATTTACCCCAAATTAATTAATCAATTCTTTGGATGTAATATGTAACTCTTCATATGAATGGTACATAGCACTTGAGCTTCTTCATTATCTATTGAATACATGTCATTATCATAGGAATAGGAGAGGCTTTCTTCTTCCTTCAACCTTGTTGATGTCACCATACTCTTTCAAACGATTTAGTTCTCTGTAAAGGACCCGTTTCGATATCAGTTGTTAGACCGATAAACAACCCAATAAGGGTGAACTGTGTTTCATGGAATAAAAAATATGGATCATGAAATTCTCTCAATTCAATTGATAAAACCCAAGGGCTATTGATAAATTATAAGACAAAAAAGGGAAGAATAGTGGGATATAAAGATAGACACAATCTTAAAGCTTGGTCTTCAAGTTGATGCTTCAACACTTCATGCCACTTTTTCGTTGAGCTTATGGATCATCCATTGGAATTTGGGCTCAATGACACAAATCGCTTGCTTGGGCTTATTTCTTGTAAATATTGTTTATGCTTGGTGAGTGTTGTCGTTGGAATCCGCCGAACTCTACTTGCAGACGACAAAGAAAAAGGACAAATGAGGTTGGACTTATTACCTAGGGATCACTTCGATGCCTAAGTTAGGACTCTGAGTAGCAAACAGTAAATGTGAAGGAGCAGTAGAAAGGAATAGTGAAAGTCATGAAGTAAATGAAGTTTGGGCCCTATTTATAGGGAGTTGGTGTGGGTCTCATGTGCATTTGCAGTACAATTCCAAAATTGCTGAGGTCGGATTTCCTCCTTAAATTAAACCAAGTAATGCCGGATGTGGCCCCTAAATGACCTTTAAGTGAAAAGATGGTTTTGCCCTTAATAGGTAAGACTTATGAACGGCCACGTGTCATGCTCCCATGGGCTGGTAGTATTTATACCCAAAAGAGATGATACCACTTAACCTAATGAGTCTTTTAATCACAAAACACAAGTTAGTTATTGTGAAAACATTTTACAAAATATAATATCTCAACAAATGAAATCCAATTGGGGGGTTGTGGGGTTGGGGGGGGTGTTATTTGGGGGTTATTTTTTTTTTTTTATGGAAATTTTTATAGACTTCCTCTGTAGTTTCTTGAAATGATACAAAACACCCTCCATTTGAAAAATATGCAATAGACCTCCCTTGCAGTACATATAAATTTTACTAAACCCCAATCTGATAAGTTTTTACCGATTGTAATTTTTTAAATCCCAACTTTACCCTTAACTTGGTGTACACTTTCCACTTTACCTTTTTTATTGTAAAACCCAAACAGTTCCCATATAAGTTTCAACCCTAATGGTAAAATAGATTTTTACCCCCTTTCTTGTTTCCGATCTTGCATCCCTCGTCTCCCATTTTAAACTCTCTCCACAAAAGCAAAGATTATCACCACCTTCGTCTCCTTCCTTGTTTGCAACCTCGAAATCCTTACACTTTTGCCCCTGTTCGCCAATCCAAACCCTAACTCTGCAACTCAAATAAGATTCCAAGTTTAACCTCTCTCTCTATTGAGAAGAGAATTTCAAGGCTAGGTTTTGTTCTATGGCAGACGAAAAGGGTGAATCAATCATGAATTCGATTTTCAGGTCTTTTGATGCGTTGTGTGCAGAGCTGTTGGGTCACAGATTCGGTTTATCTCTTGTTCCGATTAAAGAGGAAAGAATGGAAGCAAACCGAACTCTCTCAACTCTTCTGACCAAAACTGAACAAAAATAAGTAACAACTTGGAATTACCAAAAATGCAAAGACGTGGAAACAGACCTGCATACTGGTCATGTCCATCACGCGCCACCGCATACCAGGCCGAGACCGTTCATTGCGGCGCAACATGTCGAAGCTGACGACTTTCGAGAAATCGAAGTTGGTGATACTGCAGAATCCACCAGCATCATAGAGATGCTCTGAAAGATGAGAATTACCACAATCGGGAACCAATATTTGCAATGACGCTGTTGCAACTTTCGGCTCCGGAACTCCATTGTCGCCTGAAGGAGGGTATAAGCTGGAGAGACGAGGGATGAGCGGGTCCCAGAGACTCTGCCATCCGGCATTACCACTCGAAGGAATTGTCAATAACGGTCTACCTGCGGAAAATGGTTAAGGTCATAATGGTCAGAGGGAGTGGTTCATGTATTTTTCATTTAAAATGATGTTTCTATGTCATTTGGAGAAATTACAAGAGAAGTCTATAAAAATTTCTTTAAAATTTACATAAAAAAGAGATTTTTAAAATAAAATTCTCAAAAAATCAATGTGAGATTCGTTCCCAACAAAATATATAGACTCCTCTAAATGATTCCACGTCAGTGATTCTTCATTTTTTATAGTGAATTATTTATCCAATCGAATGGACGATTCATTAATAATCAAATTTCTCATTATAAAATTTTTGTGAATTTTCTTTATTTTATTGATCACTCTCATTTGATTGCTTTCCAAACAAAACTGACTTCATATAAACATTGGGAATTGAGAATTGGGAATTGAGAATTGGGAATCACAGAAGGGGAGATCTCTTTCAAGGCTCTTTTAACTTTATATGGAAATGACCATATATATATATATATATATATATATATATATATATATATATATATATATATATATATAGAGAGAGAGAGAGAGAGAGAGAGAGAGAGAGAGAGAGAGAGAGAGAGACCCAACGTAAGTTACACGGTCGCTTCAGTTTTTCTTGAGAAAGGTGATTGTAATGGTATTGGATTGATTCTTCGGTTTCATCAGGGATTTTCTCTTATGGCATTATCATGGAAGTTGTTTTTCTCATCTGTTCTTATGAGAGAAGCATTAGCTATGCAGGTGGGAATTCAAGAAGTGATTGCAGCAGGATTTTTGAATCTTGTTATTGACTCGATTGTCAAACTCTTATTGATGCTCTTATTGGAGTTTCATCTACAGTGGATGTATTTGTGCAACCTATTGTTGATGATATTCAACGTTGGGCTTCTCATGGGGAATCTATCATGTTTAAACATATTCTTAGAAAGGGAAATGAAATTGCCCATTTCCTAGCTAGGAGGGCCGTTGACTATGAGGGGATGGTCATTTGGTCCAGCTCTGCCCTTTGGATAGTCGATTTATGTAACATCGATTCCTTGGCTTCTTTCCTTAGTCAATAGAATTTTTATTTACCAAAAAAAAAAAAAAAAAAAAAGGGTCAGGGATTAACAGTTGCATAAGAGTCACATCAAACATCTAGATCGCAGTGGAGTTCCATTTCCATTATATCCTATTGAAGTTAGACATAAATTTCTCATTGTATGGTATTTAATTGGGGGTGTCCTGCCGACCTACGGACTACCAAGGGTCGGATTTCAGTCGACACACATATCGATGTATTGGTATGTGCGTCGACTGAACTCTAGCCCTTGGATCAGCCAGCAGAAAGACCTGCCGTAGGAGAGGATGTGGATCCCCGTCGATTCATATTCATCTGATAAGAATAGAGAGATGTTGGTCTATAATTGATCTTCTGTTAATTGGATTTATCAGTTTATAAATGAACTCGAATAGACTCATGTTAAATTATAGGAAAATTTTCATATACACCCCAATAAGGATTGGCAACATCATCTACCTCCACAAAATTTCAAAAACCTCAATCACATCCAACTAACTGACGGAATTATTGAAATACAATTTTACCCTTCTTATTAAAAATTGAAATATTAAAGGCATATGTTGAATGACTAATTTAACCTTTGTAATGTTATGTATATTGTGTCTCTCTCATATTCAATCTCACCCAAGTCCTAACTCGACTTCAGTTTGCGTTGGTTCCCTCTGAGCTCTGCGACTAGAGCAGTTGGTCAGAGGAATTCTTCGTTCATGGCATAGATGGAGCATGAGTGTAAGTTGTTCCGCTAGTTTACATTTTGCGTCATTGTTCGGGCTCAGATACCCAATGCTACCATAAAACAACGATTGTTGTTGCAGGACTGATGGTGGTTGAAGCTGGTTCTATAGAAATAGGGAGAGTGAGGATGCAGTACTCCACCGGGGGAGGATCTTCGGGGAGAGATCGTAATTTTCAGTGAAAGCTCCTGGTGAAGTTTTCGAGGTTCATTTTCACTTCCCAGTTGATGATACAGGAGATTTTTTTTATTTTTTTATTTTAAGTATATACCAGAGATGTTTGAATCAATGAATTTCCGAAAAAACAGTTAGAACATATAAAAGAATCTCAAATTTTTAAAAATGCAAACATTTCTGAAACTCATCCTCCGATTATCTCAAGAACGCCAAAATAAAGAAATATGAATGAGAATTTGCCATTGCCATCTCCATTTCATACAATGAGAAAATCTCTGAAAAAATCTTGAGCTAAGGAGAGAAGAGAGAAAAGGCGGTGGGAGAGAAGAATAAAAAAAAAAATAATGGAGGATGGAAAAGGAGAAGGAGAGAATGTGAGAGAGAAGAAAAAAAAAAAAAAACAGAAAAAGGGCGAAGATCGAGAAGATGGAGGAGGGGGGAAGAGAGAATGGAGAAGAAGACAAAAAAAAAAAAAAAGAGGATCCGAAGAGAAAAGGAAGTGGGAAGAGAGAATAAAAAAAAAGAAAAAAAACAGAAAAGAAGAGAGAAGATCAAGAAGAAGGGGGCGGTGGAGAAGAAGAAACAAAAAAATCAAAGAAAGGGAGAAAGGAGAGAATGTGAGAGAGAATAAAAAAAAGAAAAAAACACAAAAAGGGCTAAGATCGAGAAGATGGAGGAGGGGGGAAGAGAGAATGGAGAAGAAGAAAAAAAAAAAAAAAAAAGAGGATCCGAAGAGAAAAGGAAGTGGGAAGAGAGAATAAAAAAAAAGAAAAAAACAGAAAAAAAAAAAGAGGGAAGATCGAGAAAAAGGGGGCGGTGGAGAAGAAGAAACAAAAAAATAAAGGGAGAAAGGAGAGGCGAGATCTTGAGGAGAAGAATAAAAAAAAAAAAAAAAAAAAACTGGAAAAGAAGAGCAAAAGCCGAAGAAGAGAGGAGAAAGAGAAGAACGGAGGGAGAGAGAGATCGCAGGTAAACACTACCTACCTCACCACCGCCTTTGCTGTAAATCCTCCACATGCGATGCCTTAAAATCTGAGAGAGAAAGAAGAAGACGGAAATTAAAAGGGAGTTGATTTTGTTTTATTTGTTTTAATTTATTCAAAATTTCAATTAGGAAACTTTTACCTATAAAATCTCAATGTTTTTATCGGCTTTTAATGGCGGAATTGTAATTTTTTGAATTTCACTCTTACAAATCGAAATGAACGTTTGGGTAGGGTAAGTTATGAATAAAGGGTATTTTCATCCTTTAACAACGCTAAAAGGGTAGTATGATCCGTTAAAATGTTCATCGCAACTGACGTCAGCAGCTAACGGAATTTTGTTAACGGAGTGGACTTCGTTGATTAACGGAGCAAACTTTTTGAGTACTAGATGAGGTTTTTAAAATTTTGTGGAGGTAGATGATGTTTCCATTCCTTATTGGGGTGTATATGAAAATTTTCCTAAATTATAAATAAAAATAGAGAGATGTTGGTTTTTGATCTATAATTGTTTTTATGTTGGAGATTAGATATATTTTTGTAGGATTGTAAAAGACTTTTATTATGCTTGTGATCACCCATGCAGATGAAGATAAGAACGGAAAGTATGAGTGGTAGACTCAAGAAATAAAAGAGAGTAAGAGATGATTTAATTATGTTTTAGGTTTTTAGTTTTAAGGTTCTATTTGTTTGGTTTAAACCAAGATTCAATTAGGTTTACAGATATGTTTGGCTTAGTTGGGTGTAAGCTACACCCTTGCATTGTGAACACCAGTTTAATAATCAGTTTGGGCTTAAACCCTGTCGATACGGTTTAATAATCGGACTGGTTGGTCTTGGTCAATAATCGATTGAACACTGTTTAGCTACATGGTGCGAGCCTGAAATTAACACCCTTACTTTAAGTAAACCAATCAACACTTATTTTGATCAACACAATTTAATATTATCTTTAATTGAAAACAAATTAATGAAAATGAAAAATGGGGGGAGGGGGGGGAAGTCTTGTGGTTTATTATTTGATAAGAACATCTAGATTAATTATTTATTTATTTATTATAGACAAAAGATTATATATACGGCTGTGTATGTATTAAGTACAAGAGAATAGACAGTGATAGATTTTAGGGTGATGGAGAAAGGAAGAGACATGATATGAAAAGGAATGAGATGAAGACAGTTTGAAAAATAGAAGAATTAATAGGGAGGAGAAAATAATTAAAGCCGTGGGCCTGGATGGGTCTGATGGATAAAACCCTTATCCATGAATAGAGTGAAGTAGACAAATTTAGTAGCAATAAAGAGGCATTGCCGGAAATAATGGGGAAATGATTGCTAAATCAATAATTTGTGTGAATTTTCCATAAACCAATATTAAAGGGAGAAGTTCATGTAGAGTTACAAAAATTTAAATAAGTAAACCTTAAAATCTCTATACATATCTTAAATTTCAACTAGAGTAAGTCGAAGTGGTAAAAATAAAAATCTGCAAAAAAATAAATAAATAAATAAATATATATATATATATATATATATATATATATATATATATATATATATATATATATATATATATATATATATATATATATAAAGAAGAGATGGATAATGGGGAGCTGGATATGATTAAGTCTAAGTTTGAAATTTAACATGTGAACGATTTAGATTATTTTGTGGACATTCTAAACAACTTTAGCTTAGTCTAATATAGCATCAAGAATAAAAAACAAAGAAGAGGAGAAAATTTTTTATCCACTTCTATAGGTTTGTACAAGAATTTATCTAATATTTGAACTTTGGTTCCGTTTGTTTCAATGAAAAATGGTGAATAAAAGAAATTTTAATGCAAAATAGAATTTTTCACTATTTGTTTTATTTTTTTATCGACAGTCCAGTCAACAAAAGTAACTATAAAGCAAAATGGCTTTTTCAAAGTATCACGTTTCATGTTGTTCCAATAAAAGGTCAAAGTTGTAAACCACCCAACGGTTGTCAAATCTCATGTTTCCTTGTCCTTCATGATGTCAACCGCTATCCACAAAATGCAAAGAAATTAAGCCATTGAAAATATTGGGAATTTTTCATGGAGAAAATATATTTCATTTACTCTGTTTGGTTGCAAGGCGAATTGTAGGAAAGGGGGAAATTTTTTTAACTTAAAAATGAAACTTTTATAGTTGTAACACAAAATGATTGTATAAACTACATAATTTTCTTAACATATCTAGTAATGATACCAATAAGATGTAAAATTTATTTTACTTTTTAAATACAAGGGATTTGAATGCAAAGTGAAGTGTAAGTTAATAACTAAATATGGAAGGATTAATGATTTAGAATTAGTTACATAGCAATGTGATAGCATGTGTTGTAATAATTACAAAAATTTTCTTTTTAAGTTAAAAAATTTCACTTTTCTTCTCTTTAATTCTCCTTGCAACCAAACACAGTCGTAAAATATCATTTTTATGAAAAAAAATTTATAACAAAACAAAGAACGTCTAGATATCTTAAAAAGAGTAAGTAATTTGCAAAACATTCCTAGAATAGTAATTATTCACAATTTTAATTTTTTCAAAGAGATATCGAGCATGTTTTACTCTAGAAGTTAATCAAAGTTATTGCTATTAGATTTTGTTATCAACATAAGAAATCAAGACTTCAAACCCCCAAGCCAAGAAAAGGGGAGGAGAAAAGGGGAGGAGGGAGGAGGGAGGAGGGAGGAGGGAGGAGGGAGGAGGGGGGGTGTAGGGGGATCACTAGAAGTTTTTTACTATTATACCAGGGAAATATTCATATCATCTTGTTGTAGTTTGTCATTTCATTCTTCTGTATGTCCTTTCTCTTTGGAAAAAAAAAATCATTTGAAATTAAATGAAACCCTTGACCAACTTATCAAGGTGGTTCATCTCATAATACCATGGTGGAATGATGATGTGACAACTCTTATAGTTGGTTAGCTAGTACAAACTTTACATTTCATTTTTTTTTTTTTCAATTTCAGAATCTAATTTAATTAAATGTTTTCTAGTGCATTGGCATGCATTTTATGCATGAGCATGCATGATTCTGCTAGGTACAGAACTTATCTACCATTACTGTGCATTTTTCCGTAGTTTTGATAGACTGAAATTTCGTATGTAAATTGACGGCTTTAAGATCTAACAATTGTCCATAAATTTTGATTTTGCCATATTTACTATATAGTAAATATTATGTCTTTCTATAAGGATATGTTTGGACGGTAAGAAAAGAAAAAGAAAAAAAAAACAGTACAAAACAAAAGTAATGATAATACAATGCTCCCTCTTCCATATCAAAAGATTTTTACTCTTTTCTTGGCATCCAAACATAACATATATAAACTTTGCCCAACATTCTTTTGATCAAAGGGACATGAAGTTTGTGCCAAAGAAAACACTTTTTTTTTTCTTCTTTATAACTGACCACCAATATAAATGTTATTATAAAGACAACAATAATTCAATACTAGAGTAGTACAATCTACCAGGAAGCCACAATTAAATTCAATATTTATGCTTTCCTACTTTTGGTACGATATGGGTTGACACAACAGAACATAATTAAAATAACAAAAGTAAAAAGAGCAAGCAATAGGTAATTATATCAGGAAATTGGAGAGATTCATGTCATCCGAAAAGTATCTACCATACTTGCATCCAGAGTTTCATCATTGATCCAACCATACTTCTCCATGAAAGGATTCACTAGGGTTTTTGGAGGGTATTTAGCAAGACAATCCTTCCATACATTCTCATCTTCCAAATCCCTAACAACTTCCAACAAACAACTATTGCACATAAAACCAGCTCCAAAGCTTATCATCATCACTCTATCACCTTTCTTCAACCTCTTCTTAGCTTCCATATAACTCAACACATACCAAAGACTGCTAGCAGAAGTGTTCCCAAACCTATAAAGTGCCATCCTTGTAGGCTCCAGATCATACTCCGACAGCCGTAAACTTTTTCCGACACCGTCGATGACTGCCCGTCCACCGGCGTGAAGACAAAAGTGATCCACACCAGTCTTAAAGTTGATATCTTCACCTACTTTGCTTTCACCACCTTCAACAGACCCAGATTTCCTCCACTTCACCAAGTATCGTGACATTACGTAACGTAACTGTTCCCTTATGGGAAGCACCTTAGGTGCCATCACCTTAAGATTCTCAATCATTGCTCGAGCAGCAACACTTGGCAAATTCCTGTTGAGATTAAATCCTTTTCTTCCAAGCTCATCTTCTGTCTGCATGGCACACTGGTAAGCTTCTTCAATGGCACCAAGATTAGTTGTCACCAAATGTTTAAGCTTAAACAAAGCAAGATGCTTTAAGCTAGGTTTATTGGTTAACAAGATAGAACACCCACCTGACCTAAACAAACAATTTGTAAGAATCATGGATCTATCTTTACCAGTATACCAATTTGGAGCCATGGATTCAGCTGTAACCATGATAGCAAATGAGTTCTTGAAAGACTTAAAAATATTCTGAATAGCACTTAAAGATACAATACTTGCACTACAACCCATACCAGAGATGTTAAACACCTTTATATCTTCCTTCATCTTATAATGATTGATAATCCTTGCTGCAAGAGAAGGTTCAGGAGCTAACATGGATACATTAAGAACAAGTATATCGATCTCTGATGGTGTAACTCCATTTTTGGTGAAGAGTCTATCAAGTGTTTCATAGAAGAATTCTTCCATCTCTGATATGGAATCGATGAGGGTTGGTGAATCTTCTCGGCCGTCGATGATGTTTCTAGGGCCATAAGTTTCTTCTCCAATACCAGCACGAACAAACATTCTTAACAAAAACCTGTAATCTACAAGACTCAGGTTCATGTTACGTTTGATGATTTTGCCACAGCGTTCTGTGTCTAGCTTCCTATCTTCAGATGGCTTTTGACACTCATATGCTATTATGTAACATCCTGAATCTCTCCATTGGTTGAACAGTTTCCAAAGAAGGAAAAGAGGGTATAGAAGAGAAACTCCAATCAAAACAATAACGGAGAGCTCCATTTTTTAGAGAGAGAGAGAGAGAGAGAGAGAGAGAGAGAGAATGTGTGTGATTAAAAGTTGGCTGATCTGGTACACATTTATATAGGCAATAGATGGAGAACATGGAGATCCAAGGAGGATTTCTTGAGTACTGTAGATATTCTCCCTCACTTCGTAACCAACCCCGCATCCCATCAACGGTTCCCAAGGGTGTGGGGTGATTATCAGCTGGGGAGAGGATCTGCGTAATAGGTCGGTTTGGTCTGATTCTGTCTGAGTTTATTCGGTTTCGATCCTAATGTTCAGTTTCAGTTTTTATTGGACTAACTTAATGGGTTCTTACTGCACTAGTATTGGTCTAGTTTCTACACATGCAGTTACAGTTTCTTAACTTTCTTATATGTATATTTAGTACCAAGTTTGTTTAATGGGTTTTATCGAGCTATTATTGAGTTATTTCGGTTCTAATTTTGGTTTCTTAGAAGGTTAGTTTAATAGACACTTATCGATCCATTATCAGGATAATTCAATTTTGGTTTGAACTTATTGCGTCTGTTTGATTCAACTAATCAATCGGTCTGGTCTGGTTTCATTTTTTTCACCAAACTCTAAAGACACCCGCAGAATCAAGCTGAACTAATTCGGATTAATTTAGTTTTGATTTTCGAATTAGTCCCAATTTTGATCCCCTAACTACGATTTCAATTGGATGACTGAAATTCATTTGATTTATTTTTTTCCTTTTGGGCATTGGATAATCCAAGTCAATGAGTCCGGGTTGAATCAGTCTCGGTGCCCATCTTGACGAGTGAGACATGTCTGGCTTTAATGATATTGTCGGTAGACAAGCCCTAAATGCATCTTCAACTTTCAACTCCCAACTCCAACCTATAAAAAAAAATAATTAAAAATTTTAACTCCACCTAACTTGGAGGCTAAATTAATTATGCAGCGTGGCATATTTACTGTATACCAAACCAACCCAAAAGGAAGGGGATGTATAAATGGAAAACATTAGGCTTCGTTTGTTATAAATGAAATCACTACAAAGGAAAGGTTGAGGTAAGATCTAGTGCAATGAAGTTAGTACTGGTCCACTGGAGATGAATCAGATGATCAATTTGGTATCATCCTTGAAGTGGTCTTGAGATATTGAGCTTATATATGTGGAGTAAATTCTTTTCACATATAGTTTTCAATATGTCAATAGGGCTTGGAAGAATTAGGCACGTGCTAGTTAAATGAGTTTTTGAAACTAATGCATCAAAGGAAGTTATTTAAAGTTTTCCCTACTCATCAAGATATATATTAGTGGTGTTGCTGTTGGAATCTGTTGAGACTCTTGAGAGTCAGAGACCTATCAAAAAGGGGCTTATCTGTAGACAACAAGGAAAAGGGGTAAAGAAGTTGGGTTTTTAGCCCTGGGCAGCTCACTCGGATGCTTAAATTAAGACTTCGAGCAGCTAACACTAAAAATGAGGGAACAGTAAAAAGTTAGAGCTGATAGAAATTAATGAGATGATGATTTAAATTTGTGATACAGGCCCTATTTATAAGGATCTGCTGTGGGTTCCGACTTCCGCATGCCTTTGTAGTACAAATTAGAAGCATTGGTGGTTGGTTGTACCCTTGACTTTAGCCAATAAAACCAAATATGCCCCTGAGTATCTTTTTGGGGGTTTGAAAATGGCTACATGTTGCATTACCATTCACCGATGATATTTATATATCTTTTCTTCTCTTAGCATTGTATCTTGACTTCTTAACTGGTTCACTGTTAATAAACAAAAGTCACTTTCTTACTATTGAAAAAAAAAAAAAAATCTACATATACATAGGGTTCATAAAGTTGCAAGAGCAATAAAGGGAATAAAATCCAATCCGTAATTCTACACCAAGTTGTAAACATTTTGCAATCATTAATTGACATGATTTTGCAATTGACTCGAAAACATTTTACACATAATTATTAAAAAAATTAAATTTATTTTGCAATAAAATCCTTTTTAATTTAAAAATAAAACAAATATTTATAACTAAAAAAAATTACTAATGACTAAAAGTTTCATGTATGACTGTGCATATACACGGTTTGCATGGAAACACTTGGCACCATGAGATGAACATAAAGTAGTGTATGTCAAATATAAAAAATGTCATTCCTAAAACAAATGGGCCGATAGAGTATATGCGATCATGCATAATACATCAATGTGCAATCCTTGTTATTAAATATGATAAAAATTGCAAGTAGAGTAGGTTGTATAAAATATTAAAAAAAAAATAAAAAAAAAACACTTGTAATTATATTACACATTATCATACCTAATTTTCGTTCCATTCCCTTGTACCTGCAATTAGAGTAAAGCCCAGTTACATATAAATGGTTTCATTGATTAATTATATGGAAGACCTGATTCATGAAAAGCTATTTCTACCACAAGAAAGGTAGCTTCGGTTACTCCATCTATAAAACTAGAACCGAATCATTTGAATCATTTAATTAAATGATTTCATTTTTAAAATCAGAATCATACCATTTAATAATCAGTTTCGCAGTTTTGAATTGAACGGCACCAGTACGATTTGATTCCATCTCTAATTTAATGCCAGATGCATTCCCATTGGTTCCGTGCACCAAACCAAATGGTAGTAGATGTGGAAGAGTTTCCTCTAAAAATCAAAATCCCGGTTCTTTATTGGTATAGCAATATTTACTGAGTGTGTTCAGAATAGCTGGACCTGGATGCATTCAATGACACCTTCAATACATAAAAGCTTCACTGATGTAGTACGGTAGTTCTTGGGACGCCTGATCCTTACTGTCCTTTGCATGCCTGTAAATTGAAGCTTAGAGATTAACCACCAATCCCAACCAGGTTTTGAACCAAAACCAGTTGGGTTTGGAAGCCATTTTATGACCAATATAAATTACTGCTTCATCCAACCAACAACACAATGCAACTGGTTTTACTTCAGAGTTGTTCAGTTCTCTGCAACTTTCTCAACAGTCTCATTTACTTTTTGTTTTTCTATTGAATGAATAAATAATGAGAAAGGTATGTGTTTAACCCTGGTCAATGGGTAACTTAGATGGTAAGGAGTTTACACCTCAAGAAGTGGAAGGTAAAAGGTTCTGAGTTAGACTCCTTTTATCGTCTTGAAACCACTCACACTGATACAGGGGTGTCAAATGTTCTTTTTTTCTTGTTCTGGGTGCAGATGGAATGGTTCTCATTCAATTCCGGAATAACTCAATCCATGCGATTGTAGGGTCAATATGGACCCATGAGACTAGTCAAGCTAAAGGTCTAAATTCTTGTCATTAGTAGAAAAAAAAAAAAGTACCTTGTAAGAAATATTACAAGTTAAAGTGAAGATCACAAGGTCAATAATTGTCTAAATCCTATTGATTTTTTCTTTTCTTCCTGATCATGTGGGTTCTATTGACGATATCATTATTTTAACTCCATTGGTATGGTGTGGGAAATTCCACCATTCCCTCCCCCTTTTTCTAGCATTACTAAGAACCCTTTTTCTTCAATTGAATATATCATGTGTATTATCATGCATCTAAGGTGTTAAGTGGTGCAGTTCTAGTGTAATTTTTGGTGTGAAAAGAGGTAATCCGAAATCGAATTGTTTATTAAATAGTTTCAAATCAAAATAGGTTATTATTCGATTTTGGTTTGTCAAAATTTAAATGATTTTTTTGTGAGAGGAATAAAGGTGAAGTCTAGAAAGAAGGCAACATATTTATTCCTCATTTCAATATAAAAATACAAATGGATTTTCCTTGAAAAAAAAAATATATATATATATATAGTTGGTTTTAAACAGTTTTGTTGGTTATTCAATTCAAAATCGTTCCAAACACTTAATCAAATTAATGGTTTTATTTTTGAAATTAGAATAGAACCATTTATTAATTGAGTTAACACTGTTGATTAAATGGAAAGGTAAACAATTCCGGTTTGTTTTTTAGACCTTCGTATGCATCCCCATATATTTTGAAATATCAGTTTTATCATTCTAGCAAACCTTTTTGCTGATGGAAATTTTACATGTGTACTGAATACCTCGGGATTTACTGTCCACATACTAAAACAATACTGATTTTTGGCGACAGAAATTGGCGATGGAAACCAAATTCCCGTGGCAAAAAACAATTTTAGCCTACGGGACTCAGATTCTCATGGCTAAAAATAAAGAGTTCAGAGACGGACCCTAAATTCCGGTGGCCAAAATTATTTTTGGCAACGGAAACAAAATTCCCGTGGGAAAAAACAATTTTAGCCACGGGAATTTAGATTTCCATGGTTAAAAATCAAAGATTTTAAAGAGGGGACTTAAATTTCTATTGGAAAAATAATTTTTGGCCACGGGAACCAAATTTCCGTGGCCACAAATAATTTTAGCCACGGATATTTAGATTCCCATGGCTAAAAATCAATGGAAGTATTAGGAAGGAGATATTTTGTTTTGGCAACGGGAACCTTAAATCCCATGGCCGAAATAGATATTTTCCAACGATATTTGGTTCCCGTGGCCAAAATTAACAGGGTTCTCGCGACGATATTTGGTTCCCTCCCATTCCCATCCCGTCTCACCAACCCGCCACGTCCCTTCGATTTCGCGCGAGTCTTTTCCTCTCCCAGCACTCCTCTAAGAGCTTCTTCTCTCTCTAAGCTTTTCCTCTCCCGGCTCTCTCAAATTTGCGTAGGTGTATTTCGGTTTTACTCTCCCATTTCTCTCCTCTCTGCTCTCACCGAACGGTGTTTTAGAGATTTTGCATCTCTGTTTCTGCTTTTCCTCACTGTATTGTAGCATATCACTGATAGAGGTTGCAGTGTGGGTTTCGGTTTCAAGAAGCTTTGAGAAGAAACCAAGCAGAAATCTCGATCGAATCCCTTGGAATCTTCTCGGTGCAGAGTCTCCATCGTTTTCATTTGCAGGTTCGTTCCTTCTACTTTTCCTCTCACTGTATTGTTGCATATGAGTGATACAGGCTGCAATGAGGGTTTCAGCTTCGGTGTAGAGTTTGGATCAAGAAGCTTTGAGAAGAAGCCAAGCAGAAGTCTCGATCGAATCCCTTCGAATCTTCTCGGTGCAGAGTCTCGATCGTTTTCACCTGTAGGTTCGTTCCCCTGTCTCATCGTCTCCACCAGGTTCATTCCTCTCACAACCCCATTGAAAACCTAACTAAGATGTAAATGGTTGGTTCATGTCTTTTAATGATCTTTTTTATGGTTATGCCGGCGATGATAGGTGGATCTGGTAACTGGTCTGTTCTGATTCTGATAAGTGCACCTGACATGACATTTCCATGATCAAATAATGTTTCATTCTGGTTGTTGCCACCAAGTCTGTTGCTCCTCTTAAACCCAGCCTTAGTAGAAATTGGTAGCGGCACACCAAAGCTTCGTTCCCTCTCAGACTACTTATCAGTTTCTATCAAGCAGATAGAAACTGATTTGATAGAAACTGATAAGTAGTCCGAGAGGGAAGTTTTAATATTTCATCTTAATGTGTTGGTGTGGCTTGAGTTTCTAGAAATCATTGATATCACCAAATGAACGAAATTGGTTTTCAAGTAGATGATTTCCTAGTGGGGTTTAATTCAAATATAATTTTTCTGTCCTGTGCAAGAAATGAATCTGTGATTTAGTAATCAGAAGACCCTGAAGTACAGAGTTGACTTATGGGACTTGATCTCCCTCAGTTGAACTTCATCGGTCAGTGGATGTTAACCATTAGAAGTTTGATTTAGTTGTTCATGGACTCACAAAGTTATGCTGATGCCCCCAACTCATTAAGGGAGCTTGTCCCTTGAAATTTTGTTGTTTTGTTCAGAAAATATGGTAAAGAAAAGCATTAAGTCTTACACATTAGTACCATATATTGTACAGGTTGAATAATAATGCTATTGGTTTACCACCTGCAAGAAAAAAGGAAAAAGCGATAAGAGCTCATGTGAAATTCACATTTCTTTCATCACAAATAAAAAGAACAGAAGGATTAAAATGCATTAATGGAAGCTCAAAAATGGTTTCATAAGGAGTGTCACTAAATAATTAACTTCCATCCTACAGACAGAGTTGACACTAGGAATATATATTGATATAAATTGTCTGTTTAGGCTTGCCTTTGGTTTAAAACCATTAACTGATATGATGGCCTACTGTAAGCCCTTAAAAGTGTATTGACTTCAATAAAGACTTGGAATATCGAATTGAAACTATTATTTGGTACCTTATCTTAGGGGGATTCGCGTGTTTCTGTGTAAATGCAATGCAAGGAAACAAACCAAAATACTGTGATATGATCCTGTAAATCTCTACATGAAAAGTAAATTTAAACAAACCAAAATCTCCTAATATATATACCCTTTCAATTGTGCTGTGATGGAACCTTTTACTTCTTTACTTTTCCAACAATCAAATGTAACTGATGGGTCAAACGATTGAAATCATTGAATTACATCAACAGTGTAACTTCATTCATAATACCTTTCGCATCTCTGGGGGGGTGTAGGCCATCTACATGTATGTTTTCCATGTTAAACTATTGTTTCTATTAGACATCCAGACTACTATGAAGATTGTATCGCTACTGTCTGGGCATGAACTTACACATTGTCTACGCAAAATCTTGGAGTTGGAGGTAAGAGCTCTTCAATTTCAACTTTCATGTTGGAATTAGTTAGTGCTTTCTTTGATTTTCCTTACATAACTGTTACCTGCACCTCAAAAACTGCACAAACTGGCCTGTGATCCGAAAACCTTGATTCCCCACATATGTAAGAAAGTTGCTCTATTCCGTTCCCACGCCATAATATTCTATCACACCTGCACCAGTAGTTGTACAAATTTTAGAATATATAAGATTTACCACATAGTAAATAATTGAACCTCAAAATATATTGTTCTAACAAATTTTGACCTTTTTACCAAAGAAAAAAGAAAACAAATTTTGACCTAAAAAAATAATTTAATATACCCATTAAAATCATCAGACATTCTTAGAACAGATGATAAGATTTCCAATCAGAAAATAGAGAGAAAAAAATTGGCCCACTTCCCTTTTGATCTTATTAGGATTAGAATAATAGTGATTATTTTTTCAAACTTAATTATGATACTGCTTGTCATAAGAACTTTAACTATGGAATCGGTTTTATTATTAAAAAGGATGATAGTTCTCCAATCTTAGCTTAATCTAAATAGATTTTTTTTCCTTCAGTGGCTACTGGGGAAGCACTGGCGATGGGCATTGGGCAGATTATAGTTAAGTCAGATTGTCTGCAAGTTATAAATTGTATCAATGGATTTCCGAAAGAGGGTGATCACTTTGTTCTGTTTGTTATTAAGGATATTAGAATTTTGATTTCTAGAAGTGGTTCAGTGTCTTTCCATCATGTTTCAAGCGGGATCAATTGTGTTGCCGATACCTTTGTTAGAAAGGCCTTAACCATCACAGAGCTGGTTAATTGGCCTTTATCTATTTTGTGGTTATTTAAAGAAAAAATTTCATCTAACCCCCAAAAACTATGTCAAATTCGATCTAACCCCCAACAATTTCAAAAGTCTCATCTACCACCGAAAAAGTTTCCAAATGTCTCATCTACCTCCCAAAATATTTTCACCGTTAGTCAAAGAGACCCCACCCATTAGTAGAGTCCCGTTAGTTGCAAATATTAGGACAATATTGCCCTTATTTCAAAAATAAAAGACGATAATGCCCTAAAACTAAATCCTGTAACAACCGTCTTCTTCCTCCCCCTCTCTCTTCGGTTCCCACTCTGTTCCTTCTCTTTCATTCTTGCTCTAACAAGAATGCATGTTTAGCGTTGATTACTGGAGAGACTTCAAAATTGCCGCTTTCAGCTTTCAATTACTTTTGTTCGCAATCAATGAGTTTTCAGAACTTCTCTTATCATTCAAAGCTTCCATTAGTGATCCGTCTCGATTTCTCGCTAATTGGAACGCTTGACCGGGTGATGATGTCCGCTGATTTCAATTCATGGAGGTTTATCAACCTTAGTCCGTGGTATAAGTATGATTTTGTAAGAAAATAAAAGATAATACTTGAAAAAATCAGGAGGAAGATACAGATGATGGGTAATAGGATAGTGGATGAGTTTATATTATACTGATCTGGAGAAGTGGGTACTCGTCGGTAGTTGGAGTAAAAGCTCGAAGGTGAAGACCACCGGAGGAGTTGCAGAGAAATGCTTGGAGAAGAAGGCACCAGTCCAGTTTTGGTTTTCACTTTTTACTTTGATCCATGATTTATTCCAGATTCTATGCAATGGGAAATTGGAAATTATTTCTGTGCTTTCCGTCATTCGAGCTTCAGAGCTGCTCTCCTTGTAAAATTGTTGTTTCTCTGCTCTTCCTCCTTGCAGAAACAAAAACAGAAGTGAAAGACAGAGGACGAGCAGCAAAGCCTGGAATCGACAACCCATATAGTTTCGCTTGATTCGAGGAACCCTAGAATAGCGTCTTCCGCCATAGTTCCTCTGGTTTGGTCTCCAGGCCTCCAGCACAATATGGTTGGAAATCCTTCCCCTCAAGGTGCGACTTACACTTCATGGAGAAATTTGATAACTGTAAAGGAGACGAAACCATCAAAACCAGTCTGGTTTCATCGGAACATAACATTAATTTTGAATTTCGGACCGAATTGTGGCATTTTTTGTGTCGATACCCAGTATCGTTTCGGGTTAGCTAAAATCCGAAATATTCTGGCCGAAATTCTTAATTATTCCCATAATTTAATGTTTTATTTTAATGTTTTAAAGTTTCATTTTAATGTTTTAAAGTTTCATTTTAATGTTTTAAAGAAAAGACAAATTAGTAACTTTATCTTATTTTAATGTTTTAAAATTTGAAATAGAAAAAGTAGAAATGTCTACTCATATGTTCAGTCAATCAGCTAAATGAGACCAGTTAAAATATCTAAAAACCATTGGATAATAGATCGAATTTGACATAATTTTGAGGATTAGATGAAATTTTTTCTGAACTATATAATTTGAAAATTATGACTTTGCCGTGTAATATGAATACATGGTTCTATTTTTTTTTCTAAAAAAAATAAAAATAATAGTGATTAAGATCATTCGACAGCCTAGCTATGATAGGACCCTCTCCTACCTTGCAAGGCTGTCATTCTATATTAGTCCCTTTTTTTCTTTTCCTTTTTTTAATCATGTGGGGGACTGATATAGTAAATCCAGTCCGGCATTGAATGCAAAGGAGGACTTGTCGATTTTTTTTTTTATTATTTTTTTTTCGGTAGAAGAAAGTCTTCTAGATCGGATATATTATGGGTCCAAATCCTCTCCTCCCCTTTTCCCTGGTTCTTATCCCATCCAATTGTTAGAATGTGAATCGATTTGAACTCCAACGCACTTTAAAGGCTGAATGGAGTGGGAGCCAGGAAGGAGAGTCTCATCCAATCATTAGAGTGTGAGATGATTCAAACTCCAATCCACTCTAACTGCTGTCATGTGGGCTACCACCTCTTATATCCTGCAATTTTCCACTGTATATCCATTAGAGTACAACTGTACAAGTCAAGTGGAACTATTATAATGTACCCAAAAAAAAAAAAAATGAAACTATTAGTGTAGACCAAATCTATCTTCCAGTGGACAAATTAAATATGGGCTCCACTTAGAACTGTCCAGTGTCATTTATAACGATATTTAATTTATAAGATTACAATAATTTTGATAGTGATATAGAGGATCCCAACTGAAGATTAAGATTACAATAATTTTGATAGTGATATATAGAGGGTCCCAACTGAAGATTTTTTTGGGAAAAAAAAAATTGATTTGATAAATCAGTAAAATGTACATATTTTTTTACCACAGGCAAGTGAAGAAAGGATCTCAAACCTGTCTTTTATTTATTTATTATTATTTTATTATTTTTTATTTTTATTGGAGTGGGGATGAGGGTTGGGTGTAAAAGTGTTTTTGTTGAGACATGATTCAAGTGGTGGAATTGATCAAACATAACACTATTACATGAAAAAAGGTTGAGGATCGACCAATGAAAAGTAGATTGGTAAAAACATCTTTGAACAAGTAGAGTAGTGATACAATCGGAAAATATGGTAGGACTGAATGATCTCATTCTAGCACTAACAAACCCTTGAGTCTACAAGGTAAAACGAACTATTGAATTCACCAAAAAGAAGAAAAAATTGAATAATTCTTCATGATTTAAGAAAAAAGAAAGATATGTAAAAATTCGAAGCTAAGTAAAATTAGAAAGAAAATTCAGGTATCAAGCTACGGCTTTTATAGCAAAAATTACAATAAATCAACATTTTACCCGTTGATTGGGTGAATTTCTGTCAATCTAAATTATCCATGAAATCTATAGAGATGTATATCCAAATCCTCTTCTCCCTAACTTTTGGAAGAAGAATCCGAACCTCTAGAAAGAGAGGATGTGGATCTATAGAAATGTTCTCTATATCACCTAAAATATGCTCTTATCATATTAATTTTTCATTAATACTTCTGATAGAAAAGAAATAAAAAAAATAATAATAAATAATAAAAAATAAAATATAAAAAATCTTTATGAGAGAGTGTAACCTACCCTAGTCAGCAATAACTCTGGCAGGTTCTTATATCACAAGGTGTGTTTGAACGTGGACTTCCTTGAGCATTGTCATACATAAGTTAGGCAGGGACTGTAGGAGCCATTGATAAGTGGAGCCCACCTTATAACTACATCATAGATTCACAGTTGTGTCTCTGCTCATTGGCGACAAATATACAGAAGGCACCCTGTAGAAGCAAATCCATTGAATTGAATACTGAAAAAATCTCTTACAATCTCAGGAAGATCTGAGGGAAATCAGACTTAAAAGACCCTGAATTTAGCAATACAATGAGCACAATAGTTAGCTAGAATCCATGATTTAGTAGCCACATCAGTGGATACAAGTAATTCATGTAAGCCATACTTGCTAGGAGGGTCTTATTCAATTCAGAAGTGGTTAGTTGATCCATTTCTACTCCATGATTTTATGAGACTGACTTTTCAATTCTCATGATCATTAGAATCCTCTTTTACCAATTAAAAAAAAAAAAAAAAGGATTTGGTAGCAAAATTCTTAAACCCGAAAATTAGGTTTAGGTCAATGTGAAAATGATATAAAAAGAAAAACAAAATCATTTTCATGTCAATTCAGTTAACTTGGAAGTCTTGTTTCATATCAATTGGGGTCACTAAAGAAACCGTTTCTAGTTGATATGAATATAAATCCATTAATTGATCATGTCTTCTCTAGGTTGAGATTATTATTTTATTTTATTTATTTATTTATTTATTTTTTAAGATTTACTCACATTACTGATTTAATTTTGTATTTGTGTAATTTTGTTCAGGTTTAGCTTTTTATATTTAATATTTAGAGTTTAGACACAAGCCAAAACTTAAGGGTGTCAATGGGGTGGTTTGGGCTGGTTTTGCTCTGAGTCAAGCCTGTGTCAGGATTTATAGAGTTAGCTCAAAACATATCTAATTATAGGTTCGGGCTGGACCGCTGGACAGATTGCACTGTGAACTGTAACAACTAGATAGGTCGCGTTCTGGTTTCTTATCGAGCTTAGCTTGTCAGGTTAGTATCAGTTTGGTTTGGTTCGAGTCCAATTGAAAACCCAATAGAAAATGAAGACAGAAGAAGAAAAAGAAGTTAGTCTTACTATGCGGTCTAAATTGAGTTGGTCCAGGCCATTATCGGATTCGGACTGGTTCGGATCTAATTTTTTGGACTATTACAGGGCTAGCCCTGATAGGACTGATAGAGTAATGACATAGTGCAACCCAAAACTCGTCTCATTTAATAATAGAAAGGTGTGTTCCAATTCTTTAAGGATTTTGGATACTTAAAAACATGTCCTTACAAATTTATAACCTCAATACCTTATATTCCTTGACTTTAATTCACCAAGCATTCCAATAATATCACATACCCAAAATAAGTTCCAATGGTATTTTCTTAAAATATACGACTGCAAGCGCTTACTAGTACATTGACTTCAATTCAAATATGAAAGAGTTTTTTTTTCCTTCAGTGGCTACTGGGGAAGCACTAGTGATGGGCATTGGGCAGATTATAGTCAAGTCAGATTATCTGCAAGTTATAAATTGTATCAATGGATTTCCTAAAGAAGGTGGTATAACTTTGTTCTATTTGTTATTAAGGACATTAGAATTTTGATTTCTATAAGTGGTTCAGTGTCTTTCCATCATGTTTCAAGGGAGATTAATTGTGTTGCCCATCCCTTTGTTAGAAAGGCTTTAACTATCACAGAGCTGGTTAATTGGCTTTTGTCTATTTTGTGGTTATTTAAATTATATAATTTGAAAATTATGACTTTGCCTTGTAATATGAATATATGGTTCTATTTTTTTTCTAAAAAAAATAAAAATAAAAATAATAGTGATTAAGATCATTCAACAGCCTAGCTATGATAGGACCCTCTCCTACCTTGTAAGGCTAGAATTTTTCTATATTAGTCCCTTTTTTTTTTCTTTTCAATCATGTGGGGACTTCATGCGGGGACTGATATAGTAAATCCAGGCCAGCATTGAATGCAAAGGAGGCCTTGAATATATATATATATATATATTTTTTGGTAAAAGAAAGTCTTCTAAATGGGAACACTAAAATGGACCAACCTCTCCTCCCCTCCTCCTCGGCTCACCCCATTCAGCCGTTGGGTGTGAGCCGGTTCAAACTCCATCGATATATTAATATATATATATATATATATATATATATATATATATATATATATATATATATATATATATATATATATATATATTTTTTGGTAAAAGAAAGTCTTCTAAATGGGATACACTAAAATTTAAGGGTCCAAATCCTCTCCTCCCCTCCTCCTCGGCTCTCACCCCATTCAGTCGTTGGAGTGTGAGCCGGTTCAAACTCCATCGCACTCTAAGGGTTGGATGGAGTGGGAGCTGGAGAGGCGGGGAGGAGAGGATTTGGTTCAATCATGTGGGCCACCACCTCTTATATACTGCAATTTTCCATTATATATCCATTAGAGTACAACTGTACAAGTCAAGTGGAACTAGGGGTGTAAGTTTTATCTTGACGATCTTAACAGGGTTAAACTCGATCAGAACCCTGACAAGGCTAGGTTAGGGTTTAATTTGTTATCAACCCTGACAGGGTTGGGTTGGGTTAGGGTTGGGTTGGGTTAGGGTTGACCTGCTGGGTTGAGTCTGGGCAGAACCAACCTTGTATATATATGAATATACTCTGGGAAGCGTTGCCAAGTCTAAGAGGCGTTGAGACATTGTCTAAGAGACTGAGAGTCGACTGTCGAAAAAGATTAGGTGAGAATCGAAATCTCCTGAGGAGTTTTCCCTGTTTTGAGTTAAATGTTTTTTATAGTTTGATTGTTATTGTTTCGACTTCATTTGCTGATCTATTAGAAAATTGTAAGGAGATTTTACTTTGTTTTGAGTTATGTGTTTTCAGTCTTTCTGTTGTTCTTTTGATAAATTAAGTATGTTGTTTGATTTTTGTTATTTCTATTTTATTTGTTGATCTTTTAGTGTTCCTCTCTGTTTTGGCTACCAATCTTGTTCATATTTTGTTCATATTTTCATCGGTAGAAATTTATGATTCCTATGAGTGTTGTAATGGACAATCAAAAGTATGTTTAATGATCGACAGAAGATTTCGATTTGAGCTAAGATCAAATGGGTTTTAAATGAATTATATGATTGATATCGTTTATCCTCTCTTTTTTTCTCTTTTTACCTACATGGATCTTTTTTTCTTTTTTTACCTCTTCCTGAATCAGGGTTAATCAGGGTTAACCCGACCCATTCTGGTCCAATCAGGGTCAATCAGGGCAAGTTAGGGTTAGAACCAATCCTACCATGGTCAAGGTTGGGGTTATACATTTTCTGACCCTAGTAGGGTTAGACTGAGTTAGGATTAAGTTTAAATAGTTAAGATTGGGGTTAAGGTTTTGAAAAACCTAGTCCAATCCGACCCTATTGCAACCCTAAGTGGAACTATTATTATGTACCAAAAAAAAAAAATGGAACTATTATTGTAGACCAAATCTATCTTCCAGTTGACAAATTAAATTTGGGCTCCACTTAGAACTGTCCAGTGTCATTAATAACGATATTTAATTTATAAGATTACAATAATTTTGATAGTAGTATACACCATCCCAACTGAAGATTAAGATTACAATAATTTTGATAGTGATATAGAGGATCCCAACTGAAGATTTGTTTGGGAAAAAAAATTTTTGATCTGGTAAATCAGTAAGGTGTACATACCTTTTTTTACCACAGGGGAGAAAGGATCACAAAACTGTCTTTTTTTTTTTTTTTTTTTTTTTATTGGAGTGGGGGTGAGGGTTGGGTATAAAAATGCTTTGTTGAGACATGGTTCAATAGGTGGAATTGATCAAACATAACACTATTATACATGAAAAAAGTCTGACGACCAATGAAAAGTAGATTGGGAAAAACATCTTTGAACAAGTAGAATAGTGATACAATCGGAAAATATGGGGGGACTGAATGATCTCATTCTAGTGCTAACGAACCCTCGAGTCTACAAGGTAAAACAAACTATTTAATTCACTAAAAAGAAGAAAAATTGAATAATTCTTCATGCTTTAAGAAAAAAGAAAGATATGTAAAAATTCAAAGTAAAGTAAAATTAAAAAGAAAATTCAGATATTAGGGCTACAGTTCTTATAACAAAAATTACAGTAAATCAATATTTTACGGGTTGCTTGAGTGAATTTTTGTCGATCTAAACTATCTATGAAATCTATAGAGATGTGTATCCAAATCCTCTCCTTTCAAATATTTGAAAGAAGAAGGGTCTGAACCTCTAAGAAGAGAGGATGTGGATCTATAGAGATGTTTTCTAACGTAAAATATGCTCTTATCATATTAATTTTTCATTAATACTTCTGATAGAAAAGAAATAGAAAAATAAAAAAAAATAAAATATAAAAAATCTTTATGAAAGAGTGTAACCTACCCTAATCAGCAATAACTCTGGCAGGTTCTTAAATATCACAAGGTGTGTTTGAACGTGGACTTCCATTATCATTGTCATACATAAGTTAGGCAGGGACTGTAGGAGCCATTGATAAGTGGAGCCCACCTTATAGCTACATCATAGATTCACAGTTGTGTCTCTCTGCTCATTGGCGACAAATACACAGAAGGCACCCTGTAGAGGGTCTTATTCAATTCAGAAGTGGTTAGTTGGTCCATTTCTACTCATGGTTTCATGAGACTATGACTATCCTCTTCTTATGATCAATAGAATCCTCTTTTACCAATTTAAAAAAAAAAAAAAGGGATTTGGTAGCAAAATTCTTAAACCCGAAAATTAGGTTTAGGTTAATGTGAAAATAATATAAAAAGAAAAACAAAATCATTTTCATGTCAATTCAGTTAACTTGGAAGTCTTGTTTCAGATCAATTGGGGTCACTAAAGAAACCGTTTCTAGTTGATATGAATATAAATCCATTAATTGATCATGTCTTCTCTAAGTTGAGATTATTATTATTATTATTTATTTTTTTTTTTGAGATTTATCCACATTACTGATTTAATTTTTTACTTGTGTAATTTTGTTCAGGTTTAACTTTTTATATTTAATATTTAGAGTTAGGCACAAACCAAAACTTAAGGGTGTCAATGGGGTGGTTTGGGTTGGTTTTGCTTTGTGTCAAGCCGGTGTCAGGATTTATAAAGTTAACTCGAAACATATATGTCTAATTATAGGTTTGGGCTAGACCGCTGGACGGACTGCACTGAGAACGGTAAAAACTAGATAGGTCGCGTTCTGGTTTCTTATCGAGCTTAGCTTGTCAGGTTAGTATCGATTTGATTCGGTTCTGGTCCAGTTGAAAACCCAATAGAAAATGAAGACAGAAGAAGAAAAAGAAGTTAGTCTTACTATGCAGTCTAAATTGAGTTGGTCCAGACCATTATCGGGTTCGAGCTGGTTCGGGTCTATTTTTTTGGACTCTTACCTGGCTAGCCCTGACAGGGACCGATAGAGTAATGACATAGTGCAACCCGAAACTCGTCTCATTTAATGAAAAGGTCTATTTCCGATTCTTTAACGGTTTTGGATACTTAAAAACATGTCCTTACAAATTTATAACCTCGATACCTTATATTCCTTGAATTTAATTCACCAAACATTCCAATAATATCACATACCCAAAATAAGTTCCAATGGTATTTTCTTAAAATATACGACTGCAAGTACCTACTAGTACAATGACTTCAATTCAAATATAAAGAGTTTCAACATCTGTACCCAAAAAAAAAAAAAAAAGTTCAACATCTTGACAATCAACATCAAATTAAATTTTAAAATCAAGCCATTAAAATCAACATCTTCATGGCCATCATTCATGTCAATGACTGAAATTATTAGAAGTATTTTCAAAAAAAAACTTAACCCAAATGATCAGCAAAAATATCAAATTTATACCCTTAGTTTCCGATTCATTGCTATGATCCATGTCATTAGGAAGAGAAATCGATTAGGTTTTAGGGTCTTAGATAGATTAATGGTCGAAGTTGTTTTTATATAGGTTTTAAAAATGGTTCTTGGTGGTTCAGTTCTAGGTGGTTCAATTCCTAAGTGTGTATCGGTTTTGGAAACACTAGGGAACCCGTCCTAGAACCAGGTTTTGGGATGGATTTTTGCATATCGATTCTGGGATGGTTTCTGATTCTAGGATCAAATTTACACCCTTAATTTGATTGGCAGTATATACTTCCCTCTGACTTTCCTCTTTTCTCTCTATTCTAAGTGATCCGTTACCAGTCTTCCCTTTACTCTCGTTTTCCTTCTAATGTATAAGATTCTAATATGCCTTGCTAGCATGCAGATTCTTCTCCCTTAAATTATTTACTTTAAGTCCCTTATCATATTTCCAATAAACCGACAAACTTCAACTTCTCTTTCTCCCCTGCCTTTTCAAAATTCCTAAACTACCCTTATATTGAGGAAGGCAACCGGTGTTTCCTCTTCCCTATCCCTTTTGATCTGGTTCAAACTATTGACTTGAACCATGTGAATCAAACCAATTTTTACCTCTACCTTTTATCTCATATCAACTATTAATTACCAAACCAAAAACTTACACTTTTGAAAGAAATCTTTTCATTTCCCTTGTTTTTCTGCAGCAAGTTTTACTTGAAACTGTAATTCTCTTTTTTAATTTTTGCAGTGCTTGAAGAAACATTTGGAAACAACACGAGCTAAGGTTTTTTTTTACTGAGTTTTCCACCTGTTATGGTAAAAAAGGAGATGACTGACTCTTTTTTCAAGTGGGAGATAGTATTCCCAAAAGCTCAATTTGATTTCAAGGGAAATTGAAAAAATGAGAAGTAAAAGTTTTAAATTTAAAAATAAATTATTTTTTATAATTATAACATAACATGATTCTATAAATTATCTAAATTTCTTAACATATTTAGTAGTGATACTTATAAAATGTAAAATTTATTTTTCTTATCAAATGCAAGGGATTTGGATACAAAGTGAAATATAAATTAATAACTAAATGTGGAATGATTTGGAGTTAAGAGTTATGTAATACAAGAGCATGTATTGTAATGATTATAAAAATTTTCTTTTAAAGTTTAAAAATTTTATTTCCTTTTCCTTCAATCCCCTTGCAATCAATCATAACCTTTGAAATAAAAAGGATTTTTATGCAATAATTAAGTTTTTGGATAGATCAACTATTGGGATGAGATAAAACTGTAAAAATTGGTTTAATTCACTTGAACCATGTCTAAGGTTTGAACCAATTCAAAAGGGTTGGGGAGGGAAACACTGTTGCCTTGCTCAATAGGAGGGTAGTTTAGAAATTTTGAATAGATGGGAGAAAGAGTTGTGTAAGTTTGGGGGAATAAGAAAATAAGTTCTTTTTACATTATTTCGGAAACTTAAAGACTCAATCGTATGGATATGTAAAATGAATGATTTTCAATCTTAAGAAGAAAAGGAGAGGAACAGATATGCAATTTCAAATGACTAAACCAAATTCCATAATTGATCTCATAGAGACAGAGAGAATTCTATAGAAAATCGTATTTGATAAATTCTCATGTATGGCTTGAAGGGAGATCTTTCATATCTTTTGAGATCCACCCTGCAAAGGAGTCCAAGTAATTAGAAACTAAGTTCAATGGTGACAGAAATTTGCTCATATTTAAATTCTCCTATCTGCCACATATTGCTTCTACTGATTTTCTATTGATTCTAGTATAATTATAGTTCATTGCTTCTAGATTCTTTTTGGAAACTGTATTTAGAGATGTAAACGGATTGAATACTCCCTTGATCCAATCTGAATACCTCTAAATGGATTTAGATGTAAATCAAATTCAGATTTTTAACTATCCATTTGCAACCCTTGATAACGGCAAACTCTTTTGATTTATTAATATCAACAGGTCAAGTTGTACAGGAAAAAAATCATCTCATGTTAGCCAGTTCCTCCAGCCATGATTGCACAGTTAGAGTTACTCAGCGTGCAAGAGAGAATTACGGTCTAGTTGCATAGCAATTAGAGTAGGGTTTTTTTTTATTGACACCGATCCTATCCGATGTTTCTATCGGATCCCATAAAACCAAATACCAAACTACCTTCATGTATCTTGAGGGTTCCGTTATAGCCCAATGACATCCCATGAAAGAAAATTAATGTTAATGAGCAATTGACACTGGCCGGTATCATATATCATATAGAAAGACGCATTAAAGGTAAGTGTTTAATGAAGTGTCAGTGACGAAATGAAGCAAAACCACTTGGATTAAAAATGCTTTAGGAATTAAGATTAGGTTAAGTTTTTTTTTTTTGGGTTAAAAAAGTTAAGATGCTTTTACCCAAAAAAAAAAAAAGAACTTGAGATGCTTTCCAGATTCCCTTAAATCAAATGTGAGTTTCATGCTGATTTTTTACTTTTTATTTGGCAAAAATTTTATATATGGCACAATGGTAAGATTCCTCCATCGGGTTTGAATCAAGAAACAGTTTTTCTACCAAGAGGAGTATGATTGCTTACATCTACCCCTCGTCAGACCGTGCAATGACAGAAATCTTGCGCATTAGGTATGCTCTTAAAAAGTTTCATAAATGGTTGTGCCGTAGTTGAAGCCTTAGATTAACATTAAGGCCTCCTTTCAAATACCAAAACTGTCCCTTAAAATGCGATCGTGCATAAAAACCAAATCCTTTTTTGTTTGTCTCTATCAGATTCATTAAACCTTGCTGGAAGAATATTAATGGCATAATTATCATACTTTAAACTGTGAAAATTTTCAAAATGGACACTCTTCGTGGATAAGGGTGTCAATTCTAGACTAGAATGGATAAGTCGAACTGAAATCAGCAGGTAAAAAACCAAATCAAACCGAACCGTATGTAATCAGTTTGACTTGGGTTTTAAAATCTAACAGTTGTTTCGGTTTCGGTTTCAGTTTTGGGTTTTAACTAAGAAATCGTCGGTGGCAAACCGATAAACCAAAAAAAAATCGCTAAATCAATTGAATGTCATAATCTCTTATTTTCTCTTTCTCTCGTGCATTCCCAGCTCTCATCGTCACTCTATTTCTATCAAATTTAATGGAATTCCACACTCTTTGAACTTGAATTCACAATTTCCTAGCTCTCTCTCTCTCTCTCTCTCTCTCTCTCTGGAGGTGGATGTGTGGTGGGAATGTTATGTTCTTAAGCAACACCAATTGGAAAACGCTATACAGGGGAAACCGATTAGAAACCGAATAAGTGAAACTGATTACTAATCAATTTTGACTGATTACTAATCAATTAATTGCTTCAATTTTAATTTATATTCATTACATTTTAAACCGAATCAATAACCAAAAACCAAACCAATTGACACCAAAGTAGTACATAAGAAAACCAGTGGTCAGCATTACCACTGAACACAAACCTTGCCTTCTATTGCAATGGAGCTTATGACCGGTGTACACAGACTCAGCAGCAGGTCAGGTGATCAGAAAAATCCATAGATGTTCTTTTGGCGGCTGGGGGAGGATACCACGCAATTTGATCAGCTCAACATAAACTTGCAGCTAGAAAGGTGTAAGTTTGGGCACAGATTAAAAAACTAGTCTAAGTGCTTGAATCAGAATAGGGTATCGGCCGATGTCAAAACCGATATAATATTAATACGGATCAATTGTAGAACCAATAGGATAGAGACATGTGGCTGATACGATTAAAAAATATAGTAAAAAAGGGGGATTGGATCTGCACCTGAGTCGGCCGATCTATGCCGCTTCCTAAAACATTTGTAAGTATGTTGAGGATTCGTTATCTAAATTGACACTCGTGTCCAAGGTTATAGATCCAGGTATCGGTCATAAGGTTATAGATCCAAGTATTGGTCGTAGTATATCCAAAATTGAACCCATACTATTTGATGTATAGATCCAATGGAAAACTAACATGTAACCTATCCACAATAAAATAATATTAAAACATAATCAGAATAGAGATTGACCAGGTCCAAAACTGATACGAATCAACCAATATGATACCACTCACTTGAAAGACAACTCGTGTCTGAAATTAGGAGCTGCAACTAGTGGCTGAATAGTACCTATTAATAAAGAAAGTCACGGTTTAAACATCCTCCAAATTGATTACAAGACTCTATGTTTAATTGAATTTAAAGTAAATCCCGGGTTACAACCTCAACCGGTAATATTCAAGTCTTCTGATCAAATCCCACTTTCAGGGGGATTCCATCTTAATGTCTTGAGGATTGTTACAATATGAAGTTGTAATCAATTACCTTTAATGCACATTCATTGGACCATCATAGAAACCTTAATATACAATGAAACAGTTTTGGTATTTCATTTGGAGATTTATGCAAACCTTGTTACAAGATGTTACAAGTTACAACATGTTGTAACAAGGTTTGTTATGACAAGGTTACAACAAGAAAAACCCTTGGAATATAATATATCTTTCTTAATTCCAATTTCCAAAAAAAAAAAAAAAAACTTTGGAATATAATATATCTTTCTTAATTCCAATTTCCAAAAAAAAATACTGAAGAGTTCATTCCTGTGCACTAGAGTAATCTCCCTATCATAAATGAAGGATAATTTTCTTATTACCATCACCCCCCCAACAAAAAAAAAAAAAAAAAAAAACAACAACAACAATAGAGGATAATGCTACCAAAACTGCTCAAATAAAATTGAAAACCATAATAGAAGATCCAGTTCAAAAATCAGTACTAATTCCACACCACTTTCGTGTTACTATTTGAAGTAGAACCTTGATGAAATCTGGAAGGAAGACGGACACCGAAAGATGCTGGTTAAGGCAGGTGCTCTGTTTTAGAACCACCGTTGCAGTATCACTGACTTACCAACCACCTGTGTTCTACAACAAACAGAAGGAGAATTGCAATTAATAAATAACCGAAAGCAAGTAAAATATAAGCAAACAGTTTACAAAGATATCCATTTTTTGGGTACTGTGCAAATCCAGTTCACTAATATATCAAGAAAAGCCCAATATCATACACGTGGAATTAAATCTCTATCTATTAAATTCAGATATGTCCATGTTGTGGGGGTAATGCTACGTACATTCTGCCCTATGTCCACTTACCACTCTAAAGAACATAAATTGCAGATATTGACATTTTTTTTTCATAGTTAGGAAAAAACAGAACATTTCATATGTCCCTAACCCCAATCTCACTCTGGGACTTCTCTAGTTGAAAGGAAAAATATTTCAATTGAGGGTGAGGATGAGAAGACACTGAAAATCACAGTAAGACAAAATGTAGTAACTGTAAAGCAAAATAAAATGGAAAGAAGCAAACATTTTATAGGTTCTGACCCAAACGTCAATTCCACAATGGGAATTTTTCTAGTTAAAAGGAAAATCTCTTTTTTTGGTGATACGTAAGTCCCAAGGAGATTTGAACTCATGACTTCTTAATTCTGAGGTGTTGGTCTTCACCAACCATAGTAGTTTCTATCGAGATATCTCAGTTTCATGGGAGTCCAAGACAAAACTAAGGGTTGACTCGTACAAGGTTTAGGTGGTTTCAACCGAAACGTAGTCTAGCCATAGCTATAGAATCCCATCTTTCGAACAGATTTTCTGGACCTTGAAACCTTGCTTTTGAGTTTCACCCAGAAAAATACCAGGTTTTGACCGAAACCTGGTATATCTCAATTTCAAGGCCTGGTTTCAGGCCTGACCAAAACAGGCCTCGAAACTGAGATCTTGTTCCTTGCTATGAACCAATCTATCCCCTAGGGGAAAAATCATTTTGCTTGAGGGTGAAGACAGGAAAACACTGAGAAACACAGAAGACAAAATGTAGGAATGGTAATGCTTGCGGTTCTTGAATGTTCAGCTTGCAATTTCACATCATAAGCAAAGGACAACCCCCATGACTGATTTCAAACAGTGTTTTGCATCAACTGAAACCATAGAGATTCTAAAAAATTATGGCACAAATGAGTGTTCGATGAACTTACAATATGCAAAGGAGTGTTCTAGGGGTCCCTCGCTCAAACTTCCATTAAGTCCTCCGGAAGATTCAACGACTTTTGCAGTCTCTGCCTTCAGCTTTTCATGCTTTTCTACCAATTCTGAGGAGCTTATAGCCTCTGCAAGGCTCTGCTTGATTTGTTGATTCAGAGCCTCAATTTTTTTCTTTGATTCCATGTCAGGTGTCTTTCCAGCCATTGCAACCAACAACTTCAGCGTCTCTATCTTATCCTTTGCATCTGATGAATTTATAGCATCTTCTAATGTTTTGCTAATTTCTTCATTGAATTCATCTACTTTGACCTTTAAGTCCGAGAATGATGTTTGTTCACGGGAGTCTTTAGCTTTTGACCCCACAGCGATTACATCAAACTTTAAGGACTTGAGGCTGTCAGTCCATTCCAATTCTATCTCCTTTTTCACCTTCATGATTTTCTCCTTCAATCCATGATCTAGATCCTTGTCAGTGGACAACCCAACATTTTCGATATCAGCTTTAAGTGCCTCAATCTTTGCTTTTACATCTGACCGATCCAGGATCTCTTTGAATCTCTTATTGATTTCCTCCTTCAATGCTATTGTTTGATCATTCTGCTTGATGAGTTTGTTGGCTTCAGATAGTTCCTTCAGCATATCAAGCTTAGCATTCAAGCTAGCATAATTTGGGGCCTGTGATAGGCCCTGGTTGAACTCCTGCTTAAGCTTCTCAATCTTGTCCTTCAGACTTACATCAATGAGTTGGTTGGATGAACTTCTTGCTTTTCTAATCTCCTCCCGTAGTGTTTCAAACCTGCCTCTTAAACCCAAGGCTTCAACTGCCACAGAATACTCATGGTCAACCTCCCTTTTCAGTTTCAGTATCATCTCATTTACATCCAACTGTGGAGGCTTGCTAGACACATTGGTATTTTGCATTTCATGTTTCAGTTTTTCAACTTCATCTGCCAATTCAAGGTCAGAAGTTCTTCCAGTCTCTCCTTTTTGAATAATGGGTACAGCTTTCTTTTTCATGTTGACTTTCTTCTCAGGTTCTGCTGGGATTCCTTCTTGAAACCCACCAAGATTACGGAACTTAAGCATCCGATGGTTTAACAGTTCTGGAGTGTCCATTTCAACGAGTTCCTATACATACACAAGGAAATTTTAAAATCTGTTAGGATCTTGATGGAAAAATATGATTAAATGTAACAAAGTTACCATAACCGATACATACATTCATTGCTTCAACAACAGCAATTTTTAACTGCTGTGAGGTCCAAGCAGGGTCAGCATGTGCACCACCGAGTGGCTCCTGTAAAAAGGTAGATATTCTTTTAGGACACGTTTTACATGGAAAAAAGCAAGGAGAACCAAAAGTGCCTAGTGGCAAAGCATCTAGGCCAGCTGCTTTCTAGAACAGGTCCAAATGAAATTTGGTACAAAACACCTTAATTCTTAAAGCAGATAATGTCATCATCAGTATACAGTATGCCTTCAATATTTAGGAGGTAATCAATATGTTCAAGGATGCTTTTGAGAAAAAATTAGTACACATTTATGCCATTTAAGTCCAAACAAATCTGTGCTTCAGTAACCATCAAATAGACATATCAAAACCTTCCTATTTACTTCTTGTTCCTCTTTCCCACCTCCAACGAAGATCATCACTTTTGCATCCCAAAGAATATCATCACTAATAGAAAAAATCACAGGAAACTCCATGTGGCAGCTGGAAGAAAGGAAGAGGGGCCATTTGATTGGATCCATATTCCATAAGGGAGGTCTGCCAATTGAAGAATGTGGGCTAGGGTAAAAATACTTCTTTTAGAAACTCCTCAATCTGTGGATTCTGACAAATGAACAGGAAAACAAGTGGGATACAATGGTGGCTAATGAAGGGTCACCACTTAGGGTTCCTTGGAAGAGCATAAGTAGGTTTGCTATTTTCTTACGGGTGAGATATGAGGTAGCATAAGTAGGTTCATGCCTATTTTATTAGGGATGAGATGATGCTCGAAAGGGGGAGACTGCCATTTTGGGAAGATCTATGGTGGGGGAGATGAACTTCTCAAAAAGATCCATACTAGATGGATTCCTAATAGTTATTTTTCTGAGGATACTTTTCACATGAGAGAGGCAAGTAAAAGCAAAAGTATCTAGTGCCAAAGCATTTAAGACAGCTGCTTTCTAGAGAAAGGCAAGTGAAATTGGTAAAAGACAGTTTGATGCTTTAGTCAGCCTTAGTTAGACTCGCCAGTGTACATCTGGGTATGCCACCAATTTTTTTGGAGGTAATCAATATGTACAAAAATTCTCTCGAGAAAAATGAGTACCCAAATATGCCACTTAATTCCAAAAAAAATCTGTGGCTACATCAAATCAACTACTCAAAACCTTCTGGTGTACTGCTTGTTCCTCTTTCCAAGGAAGATATCACCTTATTAGGAAGTATCTTCATGTGGTAACTGGGGAAAGGAAGAGGGGCCATTTGACTGGAAACATATGGTGGGTCTGCCAGTTAAAGAAGATGGGCTATGAATAGGAAATACTTTGGTAGCAGCCCACAAACCTTAATCCTAAACTAAGGAATTAGGGCTAAAATAGGGAGATAGAACAAGAGCTAGTGCAGAAAAGAATAGGGCTAGATCTAGGATTTGAAATCTAGAATTGATGTTGCTCAATGAAAACTAAACCGAATGTCTGGGATAGGCCAGAAACAGGGTAACTCAATGTAAGTAGAACTAGGACAGAAGTCACAGAACCATGCTTGATGGGGAGAAAATTAGTAACTAATTAATCCCAATCGAAGATATTTGCAGCATCTGCCTGCATCAACTTCCCCAGCTGTGAGAAAAACTAGCCCTCGAGTTTCAAAATAGGGAAGTATCTTCTAAACACAACAAGCAACATTCTTATCGACCAGTAAGCAATACACAAAGGAAGCTATACACAGACCAAAATTCTCAAAGTCGATCAGTGGAAGCACAAAGTCGATGTGCTGCAAAAGATTTTTCCTCTTTGCCATCTTCAGCTGGTTCTTTAACTTCTTCATCAGCTTCTTCTCCCATTTCTTCCTCTTCAATCTCTTCACAAGCTTCTTACCATTAGAGCGTACCATCACTCGTCTTCTGAATATTTTCTCCCAGCTATCTCTTTCATCTTTTCAAGAATATTCAGCACTTCATTAATTTGAGGTTAAATGAAAAAATATTGATTCATTTTGGGATTCCATTAGGGAAGAAAGAAGCTTTAGGCTCCGATACAAAATTGGTGGTGCGCTACAAACCCCTAATCGTAAACTCAAGAAAAAGAAAATTAGGGAAATAGAGCGACACCTAGGGCATGATAGAATTTTAAGTTGGTCATGGAAACTAAACTGTTAAGGTCTGGGATAGGCCAGAAACAAGGTAACTCAATGTAAGTGGAACCAGGACAGAACTGGGCTCAGTGGGGAGAAAAGTAGTAACTGATGATACAGGGCTAGGATGGGACTGAAATTCCAGTCGGGTTCCCTATGTGGTAGCCCTAACAATGGTTTGAGTGTGGCAGGAATCTCTTAACTCTGAGGGGGATGAGACGAGGCCAGTGATACCTAGTGCCCAAAACAGGCAAAGGATCTGGTTTGATATGAAACAGGGAGTGGTATAGGGGTTAGAAACAGTGGGGAACGTTAACAGAAGTTAAGGGGGAAAACAGAGGAGGATGAAAGTTATGAATCAAATAAGTAGGTTGGCCTAAAATAGGGTATCCCATGTAGCCAGAATGGGCTATCAAGCTCGCCTCTTCGTGCAAAAATATAACCAAAAGAAGAATGTTAACAGAGAATCAAACAGCAACAGACTAAAGCTTGATCAAACAGGCTATGACCCAAAGAATTCCCCACAAAAACACAAATCGAAATTGCCACTTCAGCAATTCTAACAGTTCTTACTAATTCATCTAAAAAATCACTGCATTATGTAGCATATCTGACCACTAATTTACAGACTAACTGCCTTTCCTACTTTCTAATTCTAAGCACAACTATATAAATCAGATTAAATTTCTAAAAAACTAAGGAACTGAAAATATAAACATTCTAGAGCTTCTAGAACCAGATTCACGGCCTTTCTTACAAATTAGAAAAAAAAACTCAAAATAGAAATTCAATACAGACTTTAGCTACCATAAACCTTCCAAAATTTTCGAATAGAACCTAAAAGTTAACATCTAATCTCGTAAAGGACTCAAACCCCTCACCCTTGGGCTTATAGAATTGGTCCTTTACAACAGTAAGCCCAAAATACATAGCCCATGCATTTATGCATATAAGTATATAATCCATTGGGAACTTAAAATTGAATCAGATGAAGCCTAATTGATCAGATTTGCAGCCTCTGCTTGCATCAATGCATGCTAAGTGGTTGAAAATATACTAGATGACATATATACTAAATGGAAATGGGTAGTATACAATGGTGGCTAATATAGAGTTACACTCAGGGCACCCTAAGATCATAAGTAGAGGGCCTATTTTAGTTGGCTGAGATATGAAATCGGAAAGGTTGAGAGAGAGCACTTTTGAGAAGATCTATGGTGAGGAGATGAACATGTCAAAGAGGTGTATCCAAGACAGACTCCTAATGGTTATTAAGCTTTGCACGGTAAAGACGCTCTGAGCCTGAATAGTTCTTACAGGGAGTATTCTCCAAAAGGACTATTGTTCTTCTGTCTTTGAATTTGTTGGATTAGGTGCACAACTCTCAGTTGTTTATAAGGAGAGTTTGGCCTTTACAAGGGCTATGTCGTTAAGATAGAGGAGGGGATTTCTCGTTTCCCAGTCAGATTTGATCGTAAAATTTGTAAAAGATGCTATTGTCAGCAAAGCTAGCTGTCCATGGAACACATAACATTTGCTCAAAGCAATATTGATTTTAACTTCCCAGCTTCAATTTGTGGAGTTTCATCATATTTGGAGAGAAGCTAACTTCTTTCTGATTTTGTTGCCTCTATCCCCTTTAGAAATGGATGAGCTTTTCTTGTGTCCTTGTGACTTTTCCTATGAGTTACGTAATCTAGCATGAAGAAATGCCGATCATTGTATCAATACTACCCTTTTAATTCTTTTTTATTACTAATGAAATCCTTCATCTACCTATTAACGAATAATAAGTAAATGCATCACAATAAAATATTAAAATGGCCAAGAATTACAGGAATGATGCCATCTGCAATTTTCAGCTTGCACAATTCTGTAGCAGTTATCTTCAGCTTCTCGGCAGCCTGCAAAGATGGAAAATCTCATGTCTATCCTTAAATCAACCTAAATAGACATGCCAAAAAAAGGGAATGTTACTACACCTTTGGAGAAGCTTTGGCACTCTTCCACAAGATCGCTGCACAAGCTTCTGGGCTATTGAATGGAAAAATGGAAGGAAAAAAAGACATATGAAGATGCCAATAATAGCAACATTAAAAAATTAAATAAATAGGAACAATTTACAGACTGGAAAGTTGCATGAGCATGGTAGTATCTCAATGCAAACAAAAAAAGAGGAATCTACTGGACAACCATAAGGTATAGATTCAAGCCAACACATGTTACTCTGCTTTGATTTCCTTCTAATGTGGTACATCATACACAGATGTGTCAAATACAACAACGCCCTAAAGTAGGATATTATAAAGTGAAGGCACATGGAATATTTTACTAACAAAGCAACTGGTAGTGACAACTGACAATGAGATGCCACCCTATCATTTGCTCAACTATTAATTTGTCTTGCCTCAGCAAATTGAGGCAACCAGGAAGAATGCGAGCAATCTTAAAGCTTTTGTCGATACCCTTTCAATTCTTTCTGTTTCAAAGAATCAAAAGTGTTTTGGGCTATTTTGGTTTTCTTGTTTCTATTTAAAATAAGAAAACAAAATTTGGTACTGCAAAGTTATTCTCTATTTCTTGAAACAAGAAAATAAATAAATAACTAAATATTTGCATACATGATATTTTTATCAACGCACTCCCAGAATGAACAGTACCACCAACAGAGGTGTTCCCTCTCAAGATGTCAGTTCAACTCAGTACAGCAGATGGAATCACTCAAGTATCACCAATGCCATGCACAGAGTTCTGCAGATCACCAACAGACCCAGATATGAGATCTGAAAGAACAGGTCTGCCCTCTCCACTCTTCTGGACCAGTAATCCCGACAAATCCAATGTCGTGTGAGACATAACCCAAAGAAAGCCCTGCTTCTAGCCCAACTGAATGCCCTGCTGACAATATAGCTGCCCCATAGCAGCTGTACTACCAAAAGAACTTGCAGCACCAGATCCAAAAGCAACCCCTCAACCACTACTACCATCCCTGGCAAAAACCAATAGTCTCCAGCTAAGGAAAAGAAGAAGGATCATAAATCGGAGAGAGACCAAAAGAGAACACAAGCCCGCCCATCCCCCTCCCCATCAGATGCGCCGGCGGTGGCAAGCCCTGCTATGCCTTCAACAAGACACTGCCTAGCCACTCTCAAACCCTAGCAACTACTTTCAAAATTTTTGGCCTAGGGCTGTGCAGATGCTTAGATGGGATTCTATTCCTGTCTGTGCTACCATCAGCTATATCTTTATTACTCTCTCTCTCTCTCTCTCTCTCTCCACACAAAGCCCTTCTATATTATTATTTTGGGCCTCTTCAGCTTGAACTTCAAGCATAGAAAAGGAAAAATAGTATAATTTTAGCTCACAGTAGTGAGGCATTGGTTTGCTGTGCAACTGAGCATGAGATTCTGTTCCATCTTTGCTCTCTCTCTCTCTCTCTCTCTCTCTCTCTCCCCCCTCAGGAGGAAGATAGAACAAAAGAATATGAAGCCTGACACCCCCCCACCCCTCAAACACTAGGGTGGCAAACTCCTGCTGAAAGACATTCCAGAAAAGGCACCCAATAAGCTCCTTTCTACAGGCCATAACCTATAAACATTTTCAATCTCATGCTGCTATAGTTAAAATTTTTGGCCCAAGGTGAGCAAGTGTTTAGGCTGGATTCTGTTCCAGGTCTATGCTATCATCAGTGATATCTTGATGATTTCTCTCTATGGTCTTCACATAAAGCTCTGCTATGTTGTCATTTTAATTTTTTTTTGGGACCATAATAACCTGAACTTGACAACGAAAAAGGGAGAGTGTATCCCTTAGGATCAGTCTAGTGAGGTCTAAGTCTGCCATGCAACTGAGCTTGAGAGAGAGAGAGAGAGAGAGAGACTGGCAGATAGGTCAACCTGATCCATCCGACACTTGTCAAATACTTCACACTACTGGCTGAAGATTGGGCAGGATCAAACTTTTTCTTTCTTTTTTTTTGGGGGGGGGTGTGAATAAATAATTCTATTAAGAACCCAAGGAAGATATAAAGTCAGATGCCCAAAAAGGCAGACCCGGAGCAATATACAAAGGATTACAAAATGAACTCCGGGAAGTTTTTTCCGAATTGAAATCGGATAGGTAGATCTCAAGCATTGATAATGAATCTGTTCCTAGACGTATCCGGGCAAGACCTATTAATAGGGATTAAGATCCCCCACACTTTGAAGATGCGTAATAAAATTGTAACCACAAACTGCTTTGACTTAGTCAAAGTAGTGAGTGTTAGTTTCTAGGACTTGGACTCCTATTAGTATATTGACTCCAAGCTTGTCAAGGCGTCGCCTAGGCGTCCACGCGCTTTTTGAGGGCTTGGGCACTCGGGTGCTTTGCTAAAGTGAGAAAGGCACTCGCCCAGGTCCTCTGGGCATCGCCTAGGCGTCACCCAAGGTGCCTTGGACGCCCAGAGTGCCTAGGCGACCGCCTATTTTCTTACGCCTTTTTTTTACTTTTTTTATTTTTTTGGTAAATGTTTATGTTTATGAGGATAAATTTTAAGACATTAATAAAATGGTTATGAGGATAAGGCTATCCCCTTAATATTTTTGTTTACCTGCAATTCAATTTCAAGTTTTTAACCATCCACTTTTATCGGCCACACGATATTAAGTTCCCAAATAAAACAAATTCATTACCTAATTTGCATCGCGTGAGATTCAAGCTTGTGGGGTTGGCATGACCTTAAATAGTTGTACCCATATATATAAGTATATAACATATACATTTGCCTTGTTGGTTTTCCCATATTAATGAAGTTATGTTTTAAATGTTGATTATTTATGTAAAATACTGCATATATATAAATATTAATATAATATTAATATTTTAGAATTAAAAAAAATACACTGGGAACGCCTTGGTCATCTAGGCGCCCAGGATGGCCTCGATCGCCTTGGATCGCCTTGTTGCCCTGACAACTATGATTGACTCCTAATTAGTTTATTAGGTGGCTTTATTAGTTTCATTTACTAATTAGACTTGTTAGTTTCCTTCACCTATTTTGAGTTTACTTTGTCTTTAGTTTGTAACTAGGAATTTGACTTGTAGAGTCCTAGATCTAATCTAATAGTTGTTTTCTATTTTCTATAAATACAAGTTACAGGGAGAGGAGCATAATACATCGATTCTCTCCATCTTCTCTTATTTTTCTATTTTGTTAAAGAAGACAATAGCTTCCCAAATCTGATAAAGACTTCTAGACTTTGAAGTCCAAGATCTGAGATTATGTTCCATAAAAATAAGGTAAATGATCGCACAAAAAGCTAGTTTTCCAACGAGGTCACAATGAGATTTTCCTTTAAAAGCCTAGCGAATCCATTTCCATTGCCTGTCGAATTCGTGGACATGACTTGAAATCTCAGCAAGATCTAGCCGAAATAAAATTTCGGTGATCTCGAGCAAGACGAGGCGAGATGACACCCGAGACACATAGTCAATAGTGTCTCGGTCGAAATCTCAAGATTTCAGTCCACCACGATGGGTTTTGGTCGAAATTTCTGCTGATACCTGTTTTCTTGACTGAAATCTGGTTTTTTTGGTTTTGTTTTGTACAACATTGAGACTTCATGACCTGCATAGCATGGTTCAGGGAAACACTTATTTATAACCAAGAACATTTAAGTAAATGTTTATTAACTTTTAGATTTTATTTACTTAAAATATTATTCATAAATAAACAAATACCCCCATTTGAATCCAATAAAAAAAAAGTTTAAAATTCAAATTCCAAAAGGATAAAAATTCAACTTTCTAGTTCAAAAATAAAAATTAGATTTTCGATTGCGGGGTGATTTTCAACTTTTAAATGCTAACCTTTTATCCAATTTAAAAATTCCATTAATCTTATTAAAGTAAAAACATTATTAAAAACCAAGAGTCAATCAAAATAATCTTTTGTTTGATGTCCAAAACCTTATTTCCATTCAGATGACTTTAAACAACATTTGCATACTCCGAATAAGGTTTAGACTGGAGCATAACTCCTTCAAAAAAACTCAGATTCAAGCAATCTCACCGAGATGTCGAAAGTCTCGGATATCGATCTGGTCAAGATGGGGTTGAGACCTGAGATTTCAAACCTTGCTCGCAGATCTGTCTTTTACGAGGCCAGCAACGATGAAGAATCCCATCCCATCTCTAATGATGAGTTTTAAATCTTTTCTTTCAATACAACAGTGTCATCTTCTCCCAATCAGCTGGGGTGGATTCATGAAAGACAAGATCCTCTATCTCCCCCTTCTTTGTGTGTGGTAGTGGTAGATGGTATAACAACAAGAATAGGAGTTCTGCTCCCAGCCTCCACCCTTCAACTCATATGAGAAAGAATTTCCATTAAATTTTTTTTTCTATATTGCAATATTCTGCTAAATTTTCTTCTTCTTTTATCAATAACCAACAACTCTTCTTTTTCACATTTTTTTCAATTTATGCTTTGATATGTATGGTTATAATGCAATTATGTTTTATGTATTTTATGGCTTGGGTTTGGATTTTTTTTCTTTTAGTTTAGGATTTCAATAACTCTTGTTTCTTTAATACAGCCTCTTTTTTTGTCGGAAAAGTAATGCAGCAATAAGCAAGAATCTTATATCTTAAATAAGAAAAAAGTCTATACATCTATATAGAGGACAGGTCGGAAAAGTAATGCAGCAATAAGCAAGAATCTTATATCTTAAATAAGAAAAAAGTCTATACATCTATATAGAGGACGGGTCTTGACACAACAGTGAGGTTGCTCTATTGTGACCTAGTGATCATGGTTTCAAATCTAGAAATAGCCACTCTGCGAAGCAGGGGTAAGGCTGCATACATTAACACCTCTCCTCAGACCCCGCAATGGCAGGAGTCTCGTGCACTGGGTACACCCTTTATGTATTTCTCAATTCCCTTCCTTAAAATAGGAAAGCCTTTATAAATTAGATTTTATGGTTAATACTCTCTCTCTCTCTCTCTCTCTCTCTCTCTCTGGGCGTTTCTTTGTCAGCATGTGGGTCCCACCAGTTGTTTTCATGTTGCAAGCAGTTATAAACCTATATTTTCTGCAATATTGATGGTTCCTGGAAGTATATCAATAAGTAATAAAATAAAAGGAAAAAATGATAAAGCCTTTGCAATCTGATACATACATGGAAAAAACAAGTTGCCCACTAACTTTATTGGACCACAGGATACCAAGCATCTTTCATTTGGTAGATTAATCACACAAGAAAATATATGCAATATATGGAGGAAAAAAAACCAGGAAGTAAAGTTTTGGCATCTAGAGGAACGGAAACCAAAACAATGGATTACAAAATCACCTGGCAACGTAGAAAACTGCATTTTCAAGCATTAGTAACTTATTCGCACAGCCTATAGCCAAAGCACCACCAGAACCACCTTCCCCGATGACGACAGAGACAATTGGGACCTTCAGACCAAACATGGTCCTCAAATTGTGGGCTATAGCTTCACCCTGAATGCAGAAAGGTGAACTCAAAATCCAGTAAGCAGTGAATCATGTATATATGGATAAAACTAAATCCAAATTCGTACTTGGCCTAGTTCCTCCGATTTAAGGTCTGCATAAGCCCCTGGTGTGTCAATGAAAGTGATAATAGGGAATCCATGGTGATCAGCGTAATACATCATACGTAAAGCCTTCCGGTAACTGTTCAAAATCAAACTTACTGCTTAGCATTTTAAATTTAAAAGTTTTTTCTAATGCAGGACCTGAACAACGGGTAACACGAGAGCTTTCCAAACCTTTAGAATTAACAAAAATAAATCTGGATTGCATCTCAATGCAATCTGAACTACAATAGGACAAAAAGAACAGAAATGACCTACAAATAATCGTAACTGACAAGTAATAGAGTCTAAGTACAACTAACTTCTTTTTCATACTATAATTCGATAATAAAAAAAAGAAGTACCCATGTGGAGTAGGCATTCCAAAGTTGCGCTGAATATTTTCTTTTGTATTCCTTCCTTTCTGGTGACCCATGAACATATAACGTTTACCATCTATGGTTCCAATACCAGTAACAATAGCAGGATCATCATAACCTGATCGATCTCCATGAAGTTCAACCCACTAGACAATGAATCCAAAAATATAATGAGACAGATATTTCCCTCAAAAGCAAACCATAGAAAAAATAATTCTATCATATGGAAATGAATAACTAACATTGTCGGTGATGTTCAACACATGGTCAAGAAAAGTTGGCCTGTTAGGATGACGAGCAATATTCACACGTTGTATTGGGGCCAGATGTGTGTATAAATCCTTTAACGCCTGAAATCAACATTGAAACAGCCAACAGAAGGCAATCAGAACCAGACCGTATCTTCCCAAAGAAACTCTGAAACTTGTGATCCATCATACAGAAATTGAAGCTCGAGCATGATGGATAATATTTACGTCAATATGCGATGGACAGCTAATTTGAACGCCTTAAATACGGATAACACTTGCAAAACCAAATTATTCGCCCCATCTTTTTATGAAGGAACTAAGATGTCTATCTCACATCATCAAATGAGAAGGTATATCCAGAAAATATTTGAAAGAAAGTAATCATACCCCTATATAGCACATTTTAAGTCAAGGCATGAAGATGCAAACAAAGAAAGGTAAAAAGAAAAAATCAGATAAATGGAATTGGCTTTTAATATTTCTTGAAATCCAAAAATTACTGAATACAGTTTAAAAAACTTATTCAGAACTTGCCTGTTCGTACTTATTCTCCAATAAGATAATCTGATCGCTGAAGTCCAAACCAGTTTCATGCGCCATTTTTCGCACCTGCAAAGCAAGAAAGCAGAAACTCAGAAATTCTGAAAGTTTTACTAATTAATTCAAATACTAAAGTTCATTTTGAAGGAGAGAATGAATCAAAGATTTAGCTTACATCTATGATCTTCTTTTCCAGATCCAAAAGCGGTTTCTCAAAGTCCAGCGTGACTGGCTTTGGCCTCTCTTTCGAAGGCTTGAAATGCGAAAGATGACTTAGTGCTCCACCTTTGACATTAGCGTCTGCACCATCTGCCCACGGATAATCATGCTTCTTCACCTTCCTCATCTTCGCAGTAACAGTAAAATCCCTCCTCGCAACTCCAAACCGCGATCTACCCAGAGCTTTCAAAGGAATACCATTGACACCATTTCTTGAACTTCGGAGAAGATCCGAAGCCGTAGTTGCAGGTAATGTAACCGCAGAGTGATGCACAGAAGCCATTTTCAAGCTCCCCAAGGGGAGAACTGGAATCCTCCAAAAATGTTACGGAAGACAGAGCTAAAATTAGCGTTAATTGAAAAAAAGATAGCAGAGGAGTATAAAAACCTGACTCCAACACCCAAAAATTCTCAAATTATGACCGAATATACTGGAAGGTATTCAGATCATTGGAAATCATTTGTGGCAGAAGGTTTGAGAAGAGACATAGAGGAGGCGGAAGAACCGAGGGTCAGGAGGAGAGTTCGAGGAAGGGAAAGTCCAAGTTGAGAGAGAGAGAGAGAGGGGGAGCACATTGACTAAACAAAAAGGTTTTAATGAGCGTGCAAATTCCGGTTTGGCCGTTGGGGTTGGTACGACGGCTGTCTGTGAGTTTGGGTTTTGATCAGGAATTCAGGATGTGACCATCTGATCCGTATCAGAGAATCTAATTGGATCAGTGTAGGATGAAAAAAGATGTCAGGTCTGTATGGTATCATTTCAATCCCAAAATAGTAATTCTGAGCTCAAAATACCATTTGTGTCCTCCATTTTATCTTTTAAACTGGATCTCGCAGTAATTATTTGTTGTGGAAATCACAGTTTTTTTTATCTCTTTCATGTATATGATTTATATGGTTTTGTTGATGATACAAGTTGTTCTTCATTTACCACACTATCTCTGTCGTTCGAATCACATTTTATTGAAACCAGTGATCCTAATCCTCCTTATCCTACATGGAGGAAGCAAGATCAAATAATCAAAGCACTTATAACTCTTACGATAATTGTTGTAGCCAAGAAAAATATAATGTTTGGACCGATATTAAAGCTTATTCTTGTTTTACGGTCGTAACCATGGAAAACAAGCACACCCAATGGCATAGCAAATGGATTTCGATTCCGTAGAACAATTGTAGGAAGTCTGTTGATTAAGAAAATTGTTGTTTCAAATGCCGAGGACCAAAAGGATAGAGGAACTAATGCATGAGCTAGCAATTTGAGGCCATTGATGTGACAATGCCTTCATTCGATTTAACCATTCTGCTCAGCGGTTTGGGGGCATGAGTATTGATGACTAATGCCTTGGCTTTTGAAATATGCATCAAAGGGGTAATGTTGATGTGCACCATTAGACTAAAAAAATTTATTCTTACAATTGAAGATGTTTTGAATATGAGAATTAAATTGTAAGAAAATGTTCAATGACTCACAAAGGCATACAAGGGGATAGATCCAAGTCAATCTACTATAATCCTCTATAAACTTATACTGAAGCCAATGGAGAAGTTCTCCAGATGTCAGAGTGCACTAATTGAAATGGAGAAGATGAAGTGGTGTTGTTCAAGTCAAAGGGAAGTTTGTGTGCCTTTCTCATTTGACAAGGTGTGCGTATGCCAATGGAGGAAGATGCCTTAGAAAGTAATGCTGAACTACAAATGGGAGAGGATAGACATTTGGTGGAAGGATGTCCGGGTCTATCATGCCAAGTGGACTTGGAGACCCTTTCGCCAACACGAGCCGTAAACCCTTTATTGAAGAAAGAGAGAGACGATGCAGCAAGAGGGTATTCCCCGTTTGTTGATCCTTCACATAGCAACATGTAGGATGAAATTTAAGAAATATATACAATGTTATTAGCAGTTAGTTTACTAATAGATAGTAAATTTTTTGTTATATTAGAAACATGTAATACATCATTTAGTCCTTAAACATTGGCTGAACAATATAAAGAAGAAGTCACAATCTTTTTTTTCAAACATGCTCCATTACCAACTCTGACTTAATCGTTGCCATTGTATGGATGTCCGTTGTTTAGATTACCAAAATCAGAGGTAAAAGCTGAATCAAAACTTGCTGAAGGAGATGCCATGAGAGCCTCCGAATTGGCTGAGATCAGTTGTGCATTGTTACTGTATACTTGATAATTGGGATTGAATCGATTGTAGTAAGTTACAGCAGTATGTTTTGTTCGATGACAAATCTAACATGAAGAGCTTAGAGAAGGTAAAAGAGGTGGCTAACCTTGCTGATTGTTGGCCATGACCTCGAGAGTTGTTGTAGCTTCACCCACAAGCACGATTATTGCCATCGCCACACGTCCACAACTATTGATAGAAGGCTGGTTGGAAGAGTTTCCAGTCCCTTTTGAGGTAACATGAGCTTCCATAGATGGTAACTCAAGGTGACAAGTTCGTTGGTCTTTCAGAATTTCTTGACTTAATAAAAGTCCTATAAAATCATCTAGAGGCAATGGATCAAGCCATGTGGTGACCGAGGTTGCAAATGGATCATAGTAAAAAATTGAGTCCTCGCAGAATGTTAAGATTGACATCTAGTTCAGAGACAGCAGGGATGAACAGTGGCAGCTAGGTTGTCAACCAACCCTTTGATACGTGTAGGTACTCGGCCATGGTAGGAGTGCATTTCTTCAACTGAAAGAGTTGGTATTTGAATTGCATAACTCGAACCTAAGACTGAGATGCATACATTTTGGCTAATGTATCCCAAACAGCATGAGCTGAGGTAATGCCCAACATGAGCAGAGGTAATGCGTATAATCTGGGGGAGTGCTCCTTCAGTCAGGGAGGATAAAATCCAGCTGAGGATTATTTGATCTTGCTTCTTCCACGTAAGGTTAGTAGGATTGGGAACACTAGTTTCAGTAAAAGGTTATTCGGACGATGGAAATAGTGTGGTGAGTGGGGTTTTGACATTTGAATTTTGCTTATCCTTAACATAGAGTAATACTTCCCTGTGTGGAATTTCTTGTTGCAAAGAGTTCAATTGGAGAAGATGGTAGAGAAGATTCGTTGGGATATACTTGTTCACAGCAGCAGCAATGGTGGTTTGGTGGATTTGGCAAAACCAAATAAGAAAGGGAGGGGTAGGGGTAGGGGTAGGGGTAGGGGTAGGGGTAGGGAGGGGTAATTATACAGACCCTCAATAACTACTTCCTATCACCGAATCCTATTGGATTAGTAACAGGTAATAGCTTAAAAATGATACAAGTCGATGAACTGCTTGCTTGCACTTGATATTGCAAACCTCTTCAACTTCATGATTTTAAAAGTTGGATGTATCTTTTTGAAAATAATTAATGAAACTCATCTTGAAATGGTCTCTAAATGTAAGAACCATAATGGTTGTAATTGATCTAGGCTTACTAGTCTTGGCAATATAACATACAAAAATTGTTTCAAAATACTAGTGAGCAAACTAAAATGCTATGCAAAATCTAATTTGCCTATCATTTTCTGCATTTTATTAAGATCAACAAATCACTTATAAAATAGTGATTGTGTAATAATTTTTTATTTATTTTTAAACAAAATAATAAAAAATATATATATAATTGTTTCAAAATACTAGTGAGCAAACTGAACTGCTATGCAAAATCTAATTTGCCTATCATTTTCTACATTTTATTAAGATCAACAAATCACTTATAAAATAGTGATTATGTAATAATTTTTTTATTTATTTTTAAACAAAATAATAAAAAAAATATAAAATTGTTTCAAAATACTAGTGAGCAAACTAAATGCTATGCAGAATCTAATTTGCCTATCATTTTCTGCATTTTTTTAAGGTCAACAAATCACAGATAAAATAGTGATTGTGTAACAATTTTTTTTATTTATCTTTAAACAATGTAAATAAGAAAAATACAAAATTGTTTCAAAATACTTGTGAGCAAACTAAATACTATGCAAAATCTAATTTGCTTATCATTTTCTGTATTTTATTAAGGTCAACAAATCACAGATAAAAAAGTGATTGTGTAATAATTTTTTTTTATTTTAAAACAAAATAAATTAAAAAATACTAACTTGTTGCAAAATACTAGTGAGCAAACTAAATGCTATGCAGAGTCTAATTTGCCTATCATATTTTGCATTTTATTAAGGCCAACAAATCAGATAAAATAATGACTGTGTAATATTTTTTTATTTATTTTTAAACAAAATAAATAAATAAATACAAAATTGTTTCAAAATACTAGCAAGCGAACTAATATTGTGCAGAATCTAATTTGCCTATCGTTTCTATATTTTATTAAGGTCAACAAATTACAGATAAAATAATGATTGTGTAATAATTTTTTTAATTTATTTTTAAACAAAGTAAAAGGGAAAAAGGGGATAATAGAATGGTCTTTTCTCAATAACATTATAAGAGGTTCGTTTTTCTAACATCAAAATGGTCGAGGCTTGTATGCAAATGCATACAATTGATTACATGTTGTTTTTAATATCTAAAAACAAACAAAGTTTTAAAAAGTTTTAAAATTAAATTCAAAGTTTTGGCTTTAATTTTGAAGGAAATTTAATTTGAATTTTGTTTTGAATTGGATATGGAAATGGATATGGATATGGATAGTGAAATGGATATCGATATGGGTGTGGATACATACATATTCAAGTGTACCCTTTTAGAAGGGTGGTGACTTATACCTTTTGATATAAAGATGTATACACCCATACCCCTTGGTAGTGACCCTTAGAGAGGTACTTGTCTTCTATAAATAGAGGATGTTGTCTCATTCCAAATCACTCAAGATTTGAATACAAAATTCATGTCTCTCTTCTTTCTCCTTCCAACTCTCTCTCTCTACTCTGATTTATCGATAGAGTCTGTTTCATCCTTGTTTTAAAGGATTATTAACCTTAGCCGTCGGGTCTGCATACACCTAACAGTAAGTACACACTGGGTGGGTGTCCTACTGAAGGGTTGTTTTATCTTGGAGGTTGATTTGCGATGACCCGTTGCACTATATAGGGGGTAAACACAATCTTAAGAAAAGTGTACCAACACGACTCAGCCCTAGTCGATTCTTTGATTAACACCGTGTAAGGTATGTGTTTAGATTTCATTATATTACATTATATTGGTTCAGATTCTTAATCATATGGTTTGATTGTTGATATTATCTTTAATTTCATATGCTTATTAGATAGTCTTAAACAATATGTTTTGTCCTATTGCGTTATTAAATCCTACTTTACATTTTTGAAAGAAACTCAAATGCTTTTTTTTTTTTTTTTTTTTATAATATAAATATATGTCTCAAAAAAGAATATTTCTTCAACAAGGAGAACATAAAACATGTAAGATATTTTTATGGGTTAAATTAATTATAAGGTTAGTTGGTTCAGTAGGAGTCTGGTTACAGGTAGACCAGTTTAAATATGATTAGAGATGGACCAATCTAGTCCACTATGGGACTGGTCCAGGCTTGGGGTGGTATTATAAATACTAATGGTTAAGGTTACCACAGTCACGATGTTATTTTCTTCTCTTGTTCCCATATGCAGAGAGAATTCAAGAGATTCAGGTAGGCTATAGAAGACTCTGATCCAAGTATTCAAAGCGAAGAAAACGGTCGAAAATTAATCGACAGCAATATGTATGTGTTATATTATATCTTTTTAATTCCCATTGTATTCTAATAATTTGTGTGGTGTGCTTGTTAGGGTTTATGAAAATCCCATGAGAAAAATCCAAAGGAGATCTAAAAATTCTTACAATGGTATCAGAGCCTCCCACACAGACCTAGGATCGATGGAAAAACATTGTAAAAACTATATATTTGATTGGATTGGAAAATGAAGAGATTTTTCTCTCAAAATTCTCGTATGAATCTGTCTAGGGTTTGTACCATAAAAAAAATTTTGGACCTGTGAAAAGTAAAATAATTTATACCAGATTGTAAATCTCGAAGAGACAAAGCCGACGGTATAAAAACTATCACCGGAGATGGCCAGATGCTCTCTTACGTGCCGCTTGAAAAAGCGCATGAGATCCACGCGCCGTCTGCTATTAAAAAAAAAAAAGAAAAAGGAAAAAAGAAAGGGCTGACATCATCGAATCAACCCGATTAAGCCTTAAACCCTAGCAGGTTGGCTCAATGCCAACCCGAAACAGTGATTTCGGCCGATCTAGTACCGTACCCGAAACCAAGATCTAACCTGAATCGAGCCGGACCCAAGTCCAGATCCTTGGGGCACACGTGTGGGACACCACGTGTGATCTGTTAACCGATTCAAGGATCCGATTGACCTGACCCGAGACCCGACCCATTAACCCACTGGGTTGATCCGAGAACCCAACCCATCTACCCAGAATTGTGCCTCGATAAACCAAAAGATTGACCGGGCTGGGCTGTTGGTTGAACAGTTAGGCCAGACCGGGGTTTGTTTAACCCAAACAATTTGGTTCGGTTTGGACCAAAGTGTTTAAAAAAAGGGTAAACAGTGGGTTCGGTCCGATCAGAACCGAGCCCGGCCAGACCGAACTGAGCTAGGATGAACTGCCCAGAATGGTTTAGATTTTTAAAAGGTATGTGTCGACTTTGATTGGCGATTGTAGGCCCTAGGAGGATCGAATTTTGACTCGATTTTTTACGCTGTGTTCGTATTTTCATGCTCTACAATTTGGTACATAGTTTGACATATTTTGGTGATTTTGAGAATTTATTTTGACTAAAAAATGTCTCAAATTAATCCGATTTGTAGTTTTTCTGCTTATTTGTTAGTTACTTTTGTACCAGATGCATGTAGAAAGTTATGTGTGTATGAGATTTTATTTATTGACCCACATGGTGCTACAAAATAGGGTTTAAAAATATCATTATGGAATTAAATCGATTCCACCAAAGTGGTACACTTAATTTCGTCATGATGTCTTCAAATTCAAAGTTCATGTATTTGTAAATGCTTGTGTAAGGACGATGTACATCCAAAAGTGGCATTGTCAAATTTTATTCAGATTAAAGGTTTGAGAGTGTCATGTAAAGATTGGATGGAATCCACCAAAGTAGTACACTCAGTTCCAACATGGTGTTCTCAAACCCCAAATTTATGTATTTACATATACAATAAAGGATACATTATTTAATACACTGTTCTCTATGGTGTGAAAAATAGCTAAGAAAGACAGTGTTAACCTAAAGTTTAAAGGTATGTTCATGTACATGAGTTGAAAGGATTTTGACTTTAGGGGGTCTCATTAACCCAAAGGTGGTGGGATTTATGAGAGTCATCATTCTTTCGCAGTCACTGCACAGAAACTAAGAAGACCACTGCATGTTTATCCCAAAGGAGAATGTGTAGTTGGTTAACTCTTGAAAAATAGATATTTATTTACAGGTTGATATGGTTAGTGCAAGTAAATAATGTGTGTATCAGACTTCTGTTGTTTGATATATGTTTAAACTCATGCATTGATGTTTTCATCTAAATATGGTTGTCCCAAAGAGTATTTTGATATCTATTTTTTTTCTATTTGGAAGAAAGTATAAGTAAATATAATTGCATGTGTTTGTATGAGTTTCGCATGGTTTTTCTATTACTTGATAATTTGTTTGAACTCATAAAGTGATGATGGTTTGTATCTCTCAAGATGTCCATCCTTGTGTCTTTACCAGGTGGTTTGGTAGTTACTATTCTTTCCTTGTTTGAGATGAGTTTTAAAAGGTGGTATGAACACTTAGAGGCGAGTCTAGGTTTAATTGACTTAGATAGGACGCTTAAAGAGGATAAACCTGCTGCCATCACTGATACTAGTACCCCAGATGAGAAGGAAGAAATGGCGAAGTTGATGACAGCAAATAAAAAGTCTATGTTGTTCATGAGGCAGGTCATTCCTAAAGTCATGTGTGATGGTATTCAAGCAAAGAAGACGGTCAAAGAATATTTAAATGAGATCAAAGAAAAGTTTGAGCTTTCTGACAGAGGACAAAGAAGCACCTTGATGGACAAGCTTACTAATGAAAAGTATGACAGTAATGGAAGTATCAAAGATCATTTCATGGAGCTTGCTGCTGCTGCTGAAAAGATCAATGCCATGCGAATTAACGTTGATGATGAGTTTGTGATCCATTGTGTGTTATCCTCGTTACCTGAAGAATATTACCAAATTCAAGTGGCTTATAATACTCAGGAAGAAGAATGAAATATGAACAAATTAATCTCTGTCTACATTAAAGAAGAAATGAGACTGAAGAAAAGATTTGAAAGTGTCAATGTCACAAGTCATCATTCAGAGAAGATGATGGTAAAGGAAAGATTGGGGTAAGACCCTATAGAAAAGATAGACACTCATTTAAGAAAGAAAAATCTTATGATAAGGATATAAGTGATATTGAATGTTTTTAATGCCGTAAGAAATGACACATGAAGAGAGAATGTAAGGCAAGAGAAGTTTGATTGCAGAAGAAGAAAGAAACTGAGACACCAGAGAAAGATGACGTCAAGTGATGATGTCGTTTGACACAGTTAAAGTCATAGGTCTAGTAAGTTTTCTTTATTATTACTAGTTGTCTTTAGGTTTGGATATTTATTTATTGACTTATAGTTTAGTTATTTATTTATTTTGGAAGATTTTATTTGACATGTTTTGATAAAATTAAATTTCATATTAAATTTAAATGAAGGTATTTTATTGGTTCATATATTCTCTTGGAATTTGTAATATTTGTGGGAATCTTTAAATTCTCTTAGTCAGTGAGAGTATTCAAATCTGCTTAACTAGTGGGAGATCTGATAATTGATGTTTTATTTGTGATGGTTTGTGTTACCTGTGATTTAATAGGTAGGATTATTGGTGAGCATTCATTTCATTGCTTGTATGTATATATTCTTGATTATTTAAGACATGTCAAAGTTGTAAGACCGTATTTAACCAAAGAATGTGGTAAATCAAATTATGATATTAGTCCAAGCTAAAGGCGCTTTGCTATAAGTTGGATAATATCAAAATGCGTTGACCTATAAGGATTTTAAGGTAACGGGATCGTGGTAATTCGATCATTGGACTCAAGTATTCATCTCAAAGTGATTTATGTTATTAAGTAGACCTCTGTATGTGACTGACAGAAAGGGGTACACTGGATGTGCGAGAATATTTTTCAATGTAGTTCGACATTGGTAGACTTAATGACTGGATCAAAGTAAATAATGACTTTTTGTGTAATTAGTTTCTATGGTCACATTGGGTCAATGGTGACTTTATAATTAATATAACCCAAGTGAGAGATTGTAAGATATTTTTATGGGCTAAATTAATTATAAGGTTAGTTGATTTAGTGGGAATCTGATTACAGATAGACCAGTTCAAGTATGATTAGAGATAGACCAACTTAGTCTACTGTGAGATTGATCTAGGGTTAGGGTGGTATTATAAATAACAATGGTTAGGGTCTCTACAGCCACGGTGTTATTTTATTCTCCTATTCCCATATACAGAGAGAATTCAAGGGATCCTGGTAGGATGTGGAAAACTTTAATCCAATCATTCAAAGCGAAGGAAACGGTCAAAAATTAATCTACAACAATAGGTATGTGTCATATTATCTCTTTTTAATTTCCATTGTAGGATTCATGTAAATCCCATGAGAAAAATCCAAAGGAGATTTTAAAATTCTTACAGAATAACTCTTTTCTTTATTTATTTATTATGGGTATGTAACAATCTCAATTAAATCAAATAAGTAAGAGTGGCTAAAACTGCAAGTAGAAGCTACTCAAAACAGTAGCAAATTTTTGAAAGAGCTCCTCCATGAATTTTGGAATAAAGATCTTAATAAAATAAATGTCAAAATACCTAGGTAATTTATTAATTATACTTAAATTAAGGCTATGTTTGGTATGTATTCTTGGAATATATTCTTAGAAATGTATTATCAAAATGAAGCATTAAATGAGAACAGATTAAAGAGTGAGGCTTTTCTATTATGGGTTCATAATGCAAAGTGGGATAAAGAGTGCATTCTAGAATGGATTGCATTTTATAATGCATTCATGAACCTTAAAAAAACACTTTGAAGCGTTATAGAAGCAGAATTATATGCCATCAAACAAGGAGTAAAGGACGTGCAAGCGGCAAGCAGTCCTCTTTACATATCTGGACAGATTTTGAATCGGTTTTGAAATGGATCTCTACAAAGTTTGAATGTTCGCCTTCACAACATTGTCCTTTTTTGTATAATATAGATTGCCTATCATAATCACAACTATAGCCACATTGCTAGGTGTACACCATACACCACACACTGTTTTGTTCATTCCATATAAATGATATTTTATATGAAAAAAAATTTCCCTATATAAAATTTTCCTCTTTTTTTAATTTTTTTTCTGATTTATATTAAAACAAACTGTGGCAAATCATATTGTACATAAATTTTTTTCATTTTTTTCATCATTTTACATGAAAACAAATGTAGGCTTTGACATTGGTAAGAGAATTTTATAGATATATTTACCCAAGAGAAATGGTATAATTCCCATCACCTAAAGTGTGGAAATCGTTAGTCAATGACCTTACAACCATATTTCCTAATATATATGGATGCAAGGGAATTCAATGGTTTTCAATGGAAGACAGGTCAAATCACAAATCATTGTTTGGCAGAACTATGAAGCATGTTTAGATTATTTTATTTAGACCTTTTAATAATTAATCCCTTTGCTAATGATGCATTTATGGACCAAATGTAGCCCCATAGAACATCTATACGAGGGACAGAAACACAGGTTTCAATTGAAGTATGATGCAATTTATTATATCATTAAAGTTGTATTTGGCAATTATTCTTAGAATGCATTCTCAAATGAGAATGAGTTAAAGAAAGAAATATTTCTATTCTAGACTCAGAATGCAGATTGAGCTAAAGAGCATGTCCCATAATGAGCTGTGTTCTCTAACACATTCCATGATCCAAGAAGAAGGATGTCTCGAAACATTGTTTTTGTTATCTCATAATGTGTTTATGACTAAGAATACATCCCAAACACAGCTTGAAAAAAAAAACAAGTTCCAACTCTCCCACCATTATCTGGAGGAGAGGTCAAAAGATAAAGGGGCATAGTAGTATGAGAAGAATTTAAGAAGCAAACGTACTTAGGATCAAGGAAGTTGTAAACTTTATTGACACCCATCTGTAAAAATAAATAATGAATCTCTTTTTTTTTTTTTATCAGTGTTACAATGCCCACCATGGGGCCAAAGATAGAAGGAATTGGGCGCCCAAGGGGGCAGCCCTTCTTGTTGAAAAGGAGTGAGGGGGAGATATTGGATGTATGCATACATCCAGGAGGGGATAAGACTTGAAACCCGAGTCTCTGGAATTAGGCAAGACTTAACATGCTTACAACTGCCATTGCATTGTGGGCATTTCCTTGCATAATGATCTCTTTGGCATGCATTGCTATTATGCACTAGTGTTAAGAGGATCTAGTGGCGATACTTATTATAAAAGGGAATGTATTGGGTATCGGGTATCGAGTATCGGATCGGGATCGACACCACCAGAATCGATATGGATCAGTCTATTCGATACTAACACTAATACCAATTCTGATACCTTGAACTAGTGGGACACTAATGATAGTCCGTCCCAAGAATCAATCTTTTATCTTCTTAAGCAGTAAAATCTAAAGGGAAATTTACAACTACCGCCCCTTTAGCTTGCCCAAATTCCAACTTCTTGATTTCAAACAATTACAATCGTTCTTTTTTTTCTAACGATGTTAAACTTAATTTCATGCAAGTCTACCCCTGAATGATTTGTTAGCAAAAAAATCACTTCCATCATAAAATGACTAAATTAACCTTGTTGTTTCACTTAAAATTAGAAAAGGAAGTCAACTTCCAACGTCTTTGAATTGCTCTTCTCTCATCTCCAACAAGCAGCGACCACTGATTTGATTCTATGGGATGTAAATCACGAAGAGGTTGAAAACAAGCATTCAACTGTTCTTGAGGTTTGCAACTGTAACTGCCAACATTACAATTATAGTGACAAGTTGTCAGATATGGATTTCAGAAACCTAAAAAACAGAAACCCTAAACAATTTTCGAAATACAAATTCCATCGTATTTCATAACCATAAATACATGGTTAGGGAAATAAGAGAATATAAAGGGAAAGAGAAATGACTTACAACGACGAGTTGCGAGTCACAGTAGAAGCTCGTAGTAGGAAAAAGGATTTGTAGGTCGCGGAGTGCAGTAAAGAGGGAGGCTCGCGATTGTTTTTCTTCATCGGTTCGTTAAAGTTGCAGCTCACAATGGCGGTGCACTGTAGCTCAGAATTTATCGCTGGAATACGCCTTCTCACATTGGATTCCGATGGTGAAGTTGCAGGGAGAGAGCAGAGCAGAGCAAAAAATTTGAAACTGTTATTTTGTGGCTTGAAATTTGGGTCTTTTATGATTATTATGGACCATATCGTATCTTCCTTTTTTAGTTAAAAAGAAAATAAAAAAGTTGTGGGAAAATGATTCCCTATTCCCTCAATTACTTTTCTCTATAAATATAATTGTGGGAGAGGGAATAGTTAAGGATTTTTTTTCTGACCTAGCAGCAAAACGTAAGAGGAAGAGAGAAAAAAAAAAAGAAAAAAGGAGAGCAACTAAGGTTCTTGTTCATTGTTGAAGCTGGTTGCAATCTTGTATATTCGTGTCACTCTATAAGGTGCACTTTGTAATCTTCTTCTTCTTATTGATCTAGTGAAAATCTATTCTCGTCCGTGGATGTATATCACATTGATCGAACCACGTAAATTTCTCGTGTCTTTATTCTTTATTGTTTATTAGAATTTCATACTGCCATTACCTACGTTTTTCCGCTGTATTTGTCGTAACAAACTGGTATCAGAGCTTTGATTCGATTTCAAGGGCTTTGTGTTTGTAATGGCTTCCATGAAATTCTCGATGACTCCTTTTGATGGTCAGAACAATTTTGGATTATGGAGAATAAAGATGAAAGCTTTGCTACGGCGTGAAAGTACAGTCAAGGCTCTTGACGAAAGTACTCGGAGGATATGACTAAAGCCGAAATTGAAGAGATAGAAGAGAAGGCTCATAGCGCCTTGCAATTGTCGCTTTCTGACAAGGTGCTTCGTGAAGTTGCTGATGAAGAAACAGCGGCTGGGTTGTGGGCAAAGCTCGAAAGTCTCTACATGAAGAAATCTCTTACAACAAGGTCGTATTTGAAGCAACGTCTTTATACTCTAAAGATGAAAGAAGGTACGCTTATCCAGGAACACTTAGATGAATTTAATAAAATTATCATGGATATGAGAAATCTAGATATTAAACTTGAGGATGAAGATCAAGCCCTTATTGTATTGTGTTCCTTACCTGACTCGTATGAAAATTTTGTTAATTATATGTTGTATGAGAGAGAATCCATAAGTTTAAAGGATGTGAATGCCTCTTTGAATTCTGCTGAGTTGAGAACAAAATTGAATGGAAAAAGTATTGAGAATCAGACTGATGATTTGCTTATTAGAGGTAGATCGAAGACCAAGGAGGGTGGTAAAGGCAAATCAAGTAATCGTTCGAAGTCCAGATCGGGCTTGGATAAGAAGAATGTTGAGTGCTACTATTGTCACAAGAAAGGGCATTACAAGTCAGAATGTCATGCTCTTAAGAAGAAGGAAAATCAACAGGGTCAAGCTTCAGATTCTGCAAATGTGGCAAAGGCTAATAAAACCGATGTTGCTGAGAATGTTCTTGCCGTATGTCCCTTGGATGGTCATTCTGATAGGGAATGGATTTTGGATACAGGTGGATTTTGGATACAGGTGCGTCTTATCACATGTGCCCAAACAGAGATTGGTTCACCACCTACAAGGCTATCGAGGGTGCTTCAGTTTTGATGGGAAACAACGCAATTTGTAAGATAGTTGGTATTGGTACAGTTCCTATCAAGTGTCATGACGGGATAGTGAGGACTTTGACAGATGTAAGGCACATCCCAGACTTAAAGAAGAATCTTATTTTTTTGAGTACCTTAGACTCCATTGGGTGTTTCTACACAAGTGGAGGTGGAGCTCTTAAAGTTTCTAAGGGTTCATTGGTTGTGATGAAGGGTGACAAAGTAAACAGCCTTTATGTTCTGCAGGGTAGTACTATGGCAGGTTCTGCAGATGTGTCATCATCTTCTGACTCTGACAAGGACACAACTCACTTGTGTAAACGTGATTTTCTCTGTGGTGATCATACGACATCACTTGACTTCTGTGAGCATTGTGTATTTGGGAAGCAAACCCGAGTCAGCTTCTCAACTAGTTCACATACGACCAAGGGCACACTTGACTACATCCATTCGCATTTGTGGGGACCAGCTAGTTTCCATCCAAAGGTAGTGCTCTCTATTTTTTGACATTTATTGATGATTATTCCAGAAAGGTTTGGGTTCATTTTCTCAAGCATAAAACTGATGTCTTCGAAAATTTTAAGAATTGAAAAATTCTTGTAGAGAATCAAACCGAAAAGAAGATCAATCGTCTCAGTACAGATAATGGTCTAGAGTTTAGCAGTGGTGAGTTTAACAAATTCTGCACAGATTCAGGGATAGTACAGCATCGCACGGTCAGACACACTCCTCAGCAGAATAGAGTGGCAGAGCGTATGAACATGACCTTGATGGAGAGAGCTAGGTGTATGCTCTCTAACTTTGGATTGGAAAAGGATTTTTGGGCTGAAGCTGTTAACACGGCTTGCTACTTGGTGAATCGTTCTCCTTCCACTGCCATTGAATGTAAGACTCCAAGCAAGGTATGGTCAGGTAAACCTAGTGACTATTCAAATTTAAAGGTATTTGGATGTCTTGTTTATTATCACGTTAAAGATGGTAAGCTTGAGCCTAGAGCTAAGAAAAGCATATTTGTTGGTTATGCTGATGGTGTTAAAGTATATCGTTTGTGGAGTTTGGAACCAGATTTTCCTAAGTTCATTATTAGTAGAGATGTTCCTTTTAATGAAAAATATATGCTTGATCATGGGAAGGTTTCTGTTGAGTCTACAGGTAATGTAGAGAAGACTATGGATGAGGTAGAGCTTCAGGTGGAGCTTGAGAGAGAGACTTCTCAGAAGTCATCTTCAGATGTTACTTCTACAGCTAAAGATGAGTAACTTGATTCAGGTTCAGATGATGATGAAGTAAAATCTGAACAACCTTATTCGATAGCTAGTGGGAGGGAGAGGAGACAAATTAGACGTCCTCAGAGATATGCCTATGCTGAGTTAGTGGCATATGCTCTCACGAGAGCTGAAGAGATGGGTATTCAGGAGCCATCCACTTATTCTGAAGCTGTCTCCTATGCTGAGTCTGGCCAGTGGGCCATTGCTATGATAGAAGAACTTGAGTCTCTTTACAAAAATCAGACTTGGGACTTGGTGAAATTACCCAAGGGTAATAGGGTCATAGGAAGCAAATGGGTTTTCAAGAGGAAGGAAGGGATCCCAGGGGTTGAGGATGCTAGATAAAAAAACACGGTTAGTAGCTAAGGGCTATAAGCAAAAGGAGGAAATTTTGACTATGATGAAGCGTTTTTTCCAGTTGTAAAGCATACTTCTACTCGTGTATTGCTTGCCATGGTTGCTCTACATGATTTGGAGCTTGAGCAGCTTGATGTGAAGACTGCATTTCTACATGGTGAGCTTGAGGAGACGATCTACATGTCTCAACCAGAGGGATATTCCGTGGAAGGTAAAGAAGATCATGTTTGTAGATTGAAGAAATCTTTATATGGCCTGAAGCAATCTCCAAGATAGTGGTACAAGAGGTTTGACAGTTTTATGCTTAGTCACAGGTACTCGAAATGTACTTATGAGAGTTGTGTCTACTACATGGTGTTGGGAGATGGTTCTTTTGTATATCTTTTGTTATATGTAGATGACATGCTCATTGCTGCAAAGAACATGTCACATATTCAGGTTTTAAAGAGACAACTCAGTGATGAGTTTGAGATGAAAGATCTTGGTGCAGCGAAGAAGATCTTAGGGATGGAGATTCGGAGAGATAGAAAAGTTGGAAAATTATATCTCTCGCAAAAGAGTTATATTGAGAAGGTGCTTGAGCGTTTTGGGATGAAAAAGGCCAAGCCCGTTGCTACTCCTTTGACTTCCCACTTTAAGCTTTTAGTTCAAGACTCACCTCAAAGTGAAGTCGATAAGAAGGAGATGTCTCGAATCCCGTACTCCAGTGCAGTTGGTAGCATTATGTATGCCATGGTTTGCACTCGTCCAGACATTGCACAAGCAGTCAGTGTAGTGAACAGATACATGGCTCCGCCAGGGAAGGCACATTGGCAGGCAGTAAAGTGGATTCTTAGGTATCTCAGAGGTACTTCAGATTTGGGTTTAGTTTTTTATTGCAGTGCTTCGGGAACCTCAATTGTAGGTTTTGTAGATTCTGACTTTGCAAGTAATCTCGATAAAATGAGATCTTTGACTGGTTATCTCTTTACGCTTTCTGGTTCAGCTATTAGTTGGAAATCAACCTTGCAGTCGACAATGGCTTTGTCTACTATGGAGGCAGAGTACATGGCAGCAGCAGAAGCTGTAAAGGAAGCCATTTGGTTGAGGAATCTCGCGAGTGAGCTTGGGCTTCAGCAAGAAGCTAATTCAGTTGTCTTTTGTGACAACCAGAGTGTGATACATTTGACAAAAAACCAAGCACATCACGAGAGGACAAAACATATTGATGTCAGATATTATTTCATTCGTGAAGCAGTTTCCGAAAGGAACATCACAGTAAAGAAGTTTAATATTGCAGACAATCCAGTGGATATGTTAATTAAACCGGTTACGACAATCAAGTTCAAGCATTGCTTGGATTTGGGTGGCATTCGCACTTAACTGGTAGCCCCTGTTGGGGCATTGGTGGCGAGAGGAGAGGTGTTCACTAGTTTTGGTTCTGAAGTGAATAATTCTTTTTCACATCTCTTGTTTCTTACAGTAAGTTAGCTCACGTAAACTTAGAGATATGTTTGAGATATTGTTCGACTTCTAGATGGTTTGAGGTTTTCAAGCCAAGGTGGAGATTGTTATTTTGTGACTTGAAATTTGGGTCTTTTATGGTTATTATGGACCATATCGTATCTTTCTTTTTTAGTTAAAAAGAAAATAGGAAAGTTGTGGGAAAAAGATTCCCTATTCCCTCAATTACTTTTCTCCATAAATATAATTGCGGGAGAGAGAATAGTTAAAGATTTTTTTTCTGACCTAACCGTAAAACGTAAGAGGAAGAGAGAAAAAAGAAAAAAAAGGAGAGCAACTAAGGTTCTTGTTCATTGTTGAAGCTGGTTGCAATCTTGTATATTTGTGTCACTCTATAAGGTGCACTTTGTAATCTTCTTCTTCTTATTGATCTAGTGAAAATCTCTTCTCGTCCGTGGATGTAGATCACATTGATCGAACCACGTAAATTTCTCGTGTCTTTATTCTTTATTGTTTATTAGAATTTCATACTGCCATTACCTGCGTTTTTTCGCTATGTTTGTCGTAACAAAAACAAATGAATGAGCGAAATGAAGAAGGCGAGGGAATACGTCTTCTCACTTTTCTTTTTGTTTTGAGGGTAAATCAGATACTTTACCCCTTAATGGGGGGTAGTTTGGCCATTATAAAATTAAGGGCCATTACACGTCAGCATTTAGCAGATGATGCCTAACGGAGTGGGTTTATTTGTAATATATAGTGGCTGTAGGAGAGGGAATTGTAATTGTTTGAAATCATTGGGAGGAAATTGGAATTTGGACAAGCTACTGGGGAGGTAGCTGTAAATTTCAATTTCAATTGAATCTATATCAATGGTAAAAAATTGTCCCAATTGTGAGCCCTTGGCGACGGTAAATACCATCTCCAAAACATGAATTACGTTTCTAATGAGATGGTATTAGGGCATCCCAATACATTAGGCTCCTACTATTTCAAGGTTTGGGGAGAGCAAAATGTATGTAGTCTTACCTCTACAATGCGGAGAGGCTGTTTCCGTGTTTCAAATCTGTGACCACCAGGTCATAATAAAACAACCTTACCATCACACCAGGGCTCGCCTTCAATGAGATGGTATTTACGGTCCCAAAATTTTCTTTGGCGGTCGATCTTTCCATCATAAAAAGTGGACCATACTTTAAAAAAAATGGTTTTCATTACACAAACCTACTTATCTTGTTGTTACACATCGTTGTAACTCACATTTTTTATTTTATAAATCAAAATTTTATTCGTCAATGGACCACAAACAAACCAAAGCTGCATCATTATAAATTTCCTGAAGTCACGGAGTAGAAATGGATCAAACTTTCGGACACGACACGGACAAAGCGTTCCTAATAAAAAAATAAATATTATCATTGTAAACCTTTAGTATGGACAAACGAGTAAGATGTTACAAACTTGCTGTAATATGGGATATACCTAGGAGAATTGGAAACCCCAGTAGGAGACGACTTCATGGTTTTAAGTATTCAGATCAAATCGGCCGTATTGATGGACCCAAATTTAATCCATTTTTTTTGTAGCCACACAAATTTAATCATTACATCATCCAAAATTGTCAAAACGTTTTGGATTTGTTATAAGTTATATCGAAAGTCCACAGCCAATGTCTGAATTAGGTATAATTTAATAATATCTTAGAAAAAAGACAAAAGGGAAAAAAAAATGCTTTCCATGAGTTGTAGCCAACTCTCTTATTTTCAACATTAAACAGTGGCAAAGACCAACACCTTGCAAAGGTCAAGAGTTCAAATAGCCTTAGGACTTACCCATATCAAGAAAGAAAAAATAGACATTAAGTGGGCAATAAACAGGGACTTGAGTCTCATTCAAACCAGATACAATGAACATTAATATAATATACTTAATAATCTTTGGCAGCACGATAGAGAGTGAAAATTCAGGTGTTATTTTAAAGGTTTTTGCAAATAATTTTTTTATGATGTAAAAATTAAAATAAAGTTTTTTTTTTGTGTGATAATGATAAGTACCTAGACCTTTAGTGTAACTAGTCCTGCGGACTCATACTAAATCCACAAGTGCATGGATCGGACTATTCTAGGATTGAATGAGAATCATTCCATTTACATCCAAAGCAGGAAAAGAACAATTAGCACTCCCGTGTGAACATTAATATAATATTATTAGGAATAATCTTTGGTAGCTCGAAGGAGAGGGAAAATTCACGTGTTATTTTAACAATTTTTCCAAATACTTTTTAATGACATAAAAATTAAAATCAAGTTTTTTTGTGTGCTAACGACAGGTATCTAGATCTTTGGCTTGACTACTCCCGCAGGCCTATACTAAGCCACAATTGCATGGACCAGATCATTCCATAATTGAATGAGAACTACTACACTTGCACCTAAAACTGGCAAAAAAAACACTTACACCTTAGTGTGAACATTAATATAATATACTTGTGGATAATCTTTGGCAACATGAGGGAAAGCGAAAGCGAAAGTTCAGGTGTTGTTTTAAAGGTTTTTCCAAATACTTTTCAATGACATAAAAATAGTAAAATCAAGTATTTTTATGTGCTAACAACGAATATCCAGACTTTTGGTCCGACCAGTCTTGCGGGCCCATACTAAGTCCTCAACTGCATGAACCGGATCATTTTAGAGTTGAATGAGAACCATTCCGCTTGCACCTGAAACAGGAAAAAAAAAAACTTGACACCTTTGTGAACATTAATATAATATACTTAAGGATAATATTTGACAGCACAATGGAGAGTGGAAATTCAAGTATTGTTTTAAAGGTTTTTCCAAATACTTTTTAATGAGATAAAAATTAAAATCTTTTTTTTTTTTTTTTTTTTTTTTTTTGTGTGGTGGTAACAAGGATACCTAGACCTTTGGCCTGAGTAGTCCTGCGTATCCATATTAAGTCCACAATTGCTGGATCATTCTAAGGTTGAATGATATACTTAGGCTTTGTTTGGTTGCAAGGGTAATTGAAAGGAGGGGAAGTGAAATTTTTTAACTTTAAATGGAAAAATTTATTGTTGTAACATAACATAATTGTATAAATTATTTAAACTTCTTAACATATTTAGCAAGGATAAATTTCAGCTACCACCCATAATAGTTTTGAAACATCACCTATCACCCACAACTTTCAAAAAACATTAATTACACCCAAGTAGCTGACGGAAGAGACTGAAATCACTGTTAGACATTTTTACCCTTTTGTTTTGTTTCCATCATAATGAAATTAACAAATTTATTGTATCTCTGAAATGCACAAATCAATGCCTGAAAAATTTTACCAAAAAAAAAAAATGCCTGAAAGATACTAGGTTCTCTGCAACAATCGAGAAAAACAAGAGTTGTCGAATGTGGGTTTGTTGTTGTTCAGTGAGCTTGTGGAGAAGAACCATCTGGAGATCAAAGACGATGGTTAGGGAAATGAAGGACAACCGGACCAAGTTCAAGAAGACGAAACAGAGGAAAAATTTCAGAGCGATGTAGTCGGCGCTAACCTAATAAAAGGGGGAAGATCGAGATTTTTGGGCCAAAGGCATCAGTGATGCTGAACTTGCAGCAGATTTAGCAGCAAGACTAGCCAAGAGAACAACGATTTCGTGTTGAAGAAGGAAGCCATGGAGAAGAGCAAACAACTCTTACCTTTAGAGCGATTCGAAAAAATCTCTGAAACCCTTCCTTCTTTGCTCTTGATTTCTAACTCTTCTCTTATCTTCCCTGGTTTGAGGAGGATAATATTTCAGGTTTTAGGAATGAGTGGTTTTTGCAATTGCAGATTCCTGATGGAGTTTGAGGAGGATTATATTCCCTTGTTCTTTAAATCATCTAGGAGACATCGATTAACTTGAAAGAACCAATTGGTACCAGTTATTCGGTTAATGCCAACATTTTTGTTTTGAATTCTGATGGATCCAGGGGAGAACCTTCGTATCGAACTGTATATTCCAGGGGATTAAGTTTTTCTTAGTGATCAATGCTTCAGATCTGCTAGAAATTCCAGGTGCTCGAAATCCTGCTATTTTCATCGCTTGGCTCTCCACAAACCTTCGATGATGAGGTTTGATGCACAGATTCGAGAATGGCATAGGCATCAACGAAGATGAAGAGATGCACAAAGAGCATGAAGCTTGATATCGTCGTCCGCGAAAAACACTTTCAGAGCAAGAGAGTTTTTTACTGTTTTTAAAAGAACTTGAGAGAAGAATAGGGTATTATTATCCATTTTAAGATTGATTTTAGATGACATCAGGAACTAATGGTATATGTTTAACAGTGTGGATCTATTTGATTAACGGTGGTAAATATTTGGGTGGTAGGTGATGTTTTTTGAAAGTTGTGGGTGGTAGGTGATGTTTCAAAACTATTTTGGGTGGTAGCTGAATTTTTTTATAAGATGTAAAATTTAATTTTCTTTTCAAATGAGAGGGATTTAGATGCAAAATGAAGTGTTAATTAATAACTAAATATGGAATAATTTTGAATTAATTACATATTAATGTGATAGCATGTGTTGTAATAATTATAAAAATTTTCATTTAAAGTTTAAAATTTTCCTTTCCCTTCCCTTCCTTTCCCTTCAATTCCCCTTGCAACCAAACAAGCTTCAAAGAAAATCTTTAGTAGCACAATCGAGAATGAAAATCCAGGTGTTGTTTTTAAGGTTTTTTGAAATACTTCTAAAGACATAAAAATTAAAATCAAAATTTTTTTTTTGTGTGCTAACGTCGAGTATCAAAACCTTTGGCCAGACTAATCCCATAGGCCCATATTAAGTCCACAACCGTATGGACCGGATCAATCCAGAGTTGAACGGGAAAAAGAGCACTTAACACATCTCGTGTGAGTGGCTCGAAGGTGGTAAGAGAAGTTGAACTCAGAATGATCCAAAACATCGATTAGGGATTACAAAAGACCTCAAAATTAAACTAAAAATTGGTTTAGGGTACACTCTATTAAAGGGTAGATACCTAATCATCATCAATATACAATTCTTTAGTATTAGAAAATTACCAAATTACCCCTAGAATTTTTACATAGTTAAATGACTTTGAAATCGGGCCAAGCTTCATGATAAGGTAATTTTTATTATTTGAGAGCTTCTTATCTAAAAATGTTCTAAAAATAAGTTGATTCAGCCTCTTGGTCTAAGAGATGGGCCTCAACATTTATAGCACGAGGAAGGTGGAAAAGGAAAACATATGAAAAACTAGCGGTTATAAATTGGTCATTATAAGTGTTAATAATAAATCGAAAATCCAATCGAACTGTGTAAATCGAAACCGTGAAATTAATTATTATATGATTTGATTCTAGTTAAAAAAACAAAATAATTTAGTTAAATGGTTCAATTCTGATTTAATAAATAAAACTGTTTAAAAATTAAAAAGCAAAAACTAATTAATAACTGATTTTAATAAGAATTTTGAAATTATTTATTAAATTATAAATGTTTAATTTTGATTTACTCATGAACAGAAATCGAAAACGGAAACTATACCATTAACAAGTAATTAGACTCATTGGTATAAAATTTAACCAAATAAAATATTAAAAAAAAAAACATTTCGATGCGGTGAACGTGGATCGAACACGTGACCTTCAGATCTTCAGTCTGACGCTCTCCCAACTGAGCTATCCCCGCAATATGTAAGAATTTGTCAAGTTATTAAATAAATAATAAATAATAAATAAAAGTTCCTCTTGTATAAACCATACATTATCTGAACTCTGAAGATAAGGTATGATAACAATTTCCAACACAGATATTTCAAATGTGAGAAGATGGAAAGCCGTTTCTTGTCTGGAGGAAAGATAAGCAACTTAATCTGCTCCCCATTCCCTGGATCTAAAACCCTAAAATTCCCTTCAAAGATCTCTGCCATTAAAGCTTCTTCCAGAAAAAATGGCGACTCCCTAGTAATGTTTCTCCTCTTCTCTTTCATTCATTTATTTTTAATTTCAATTTATTTCAATATTTTATTTCACTTTCAGATTGAATTACCTGTTCTTCCAGTTTTTCCCATTTCCTTTCTTCTTCTCCATCTATATTGTTGTGATTCAGAGAGAGAGAGAGAGAGATTGGTTTTCTATCCTATTCTTCTCTATTATCATTTTTTTTTGGTCAAACTCTATTATCAAATTAATTTCCACTATAGTTGTGCTTTAGTATTGCATTTGGCTACTACTTTATTAAAGCATATGGTGTTAGTCTCTTTTATTTTATTTTATTTTATTTTATTTTAGGCAAAAGGTTTTGTGCACGATCGTGTACATATATGGATGTGGGTTTCACCTCGAATGAGAATAAGGAAAAAAAAATATGTAACACCAATCTGCCTTCTTATTTGACGGAATGCCCAATGCCCACCCAAGTATAAAAAAGGGGTATGTTATTTTATGATTTTTTTGATGTTCAAGAAGTACTAGTTTCTTAGATAAGAATAGAGAAGATTTACCAGATACATGGACGAAAGGTCCTTTATCATTTATTATAACGTAGAAGAGAAAAAGCTAGTTGTCACCCAGGTAGGTGACAACTACGTAGATAGTGAGTCCAATGGGTAATGCATTATCGTAGTCATCTTTTTCTCTTGGACAGTGTAGCGTCACTCCGTATCATTAAGCTACTGCTTTCGTAGGTGATCGGATGTCTTTCTTACATCAACACCCCACCAATAGCAAAGTTAGAGGCATCCGTGTGTTCCTTGAATGACTTGTCATAGTCGGGCAAGGTAAGCACAGGCTTGTCCATCATTGTTTCCTTTAGGTTTTCAAAGGCGTATTGGCATGCATCCGACCACTGTCATGCTTTATTTTTCTTGAGAAGGTCCGTCAAAGGGGCCGAAAGTGCAAAATATCCTTTGATGAATCACTAGTATTAGTTCACTAAGCAAAGGAAAAATCTTAGCTTAAAGACTTTTGTAGGAACTCCCTATTCTTGGTACCCGCTCCTTGCTATCGTCCATTGCGAATGTTCTGCCCTTAATCTTGTACCAAGGAACATCACTTCTCCTTGAGTTTACGAGTATTTCTCCTTTTTGTTGTATAGTTAATTGTCCCAAGTGGATGACAACTAGCCTTGTCACGAAGTGTCAAAACCGCCACAAGATCTAACAACTTCTTCCCCCTTAAATTGCAAAACTACTCTTATATATTATAGTTTATGTGATGACCCAATGAGTTTGCATTAAAGGGAATTGACAAAATCATTTGACACCTGGTCGGTGACATAAAGCCTGACAAAAATAAAACCTACATTCTAAATTTACAATAACTACAAATAACAATCTCACCTGTGTACGTATGTGCATCTGCATGATGCACATCCATGATTGTCTGATCCTTCAATGGAAGAATTTATATGATAGAGGATCTCACATCCATCCCAACAGTTGAATTCTAACGTAGAGGAAGTGTCCCAAGAGTAGTTCAAAGTTAGTGAAATGAAATTCATATAATCTTAAATTTCAAGTTATTGTAAATTCCATCCGATCTAATAATGTTTGCTTATCATATAAACAAGATTACGCGTAAAAGTTCGAAGGGCCCACGCCGTCGGATAATCATTTCAACATCAGACGGTAGCAAATGGGATGGGAAATGGACCTTTGACTACATTTTTACACTGAAAGAGTTGCAGTTGGAAGATCTGGCTGAGGATGGACAAAAAAAAGCAGAGGTCTTCATTACCCTCAACATAGAGAAGGTGAGTTTAAACTTTAAACCCTTTTTTAGATCTTCATCCCACCAAAATAAGAAATCAAAAGTATGTGCTTAATCATATGGAAATAAAAGATATAGAATCTATGGTTGTGTTGGGTATGCATTCTTATAATTTATTCGAAGTTAAAAATATATTCTGAGATGACAAAAACAGTGTTTAGAATGCATTCTCATTCTTGGATCGTGGAATGCGTTGAGAGAACGTGGTTTATTAAAAATGTGATCTTTTGCCCATCCTATATTTTGAGCCATAATGAAAATGCCTTGTTCTTTGACCCGTTTTTAATTCAATTGTAAGAAAGCATTTTCCAATCTGAGAATGCATTCCAACAGTGCATGTCAAATGTGACATTCTAAATCCTACTCCCATAAAAGAATACATATACATACACACATGATTTAACTTGTACTGTTTGCCATTGTTTTAGCATGCGAGTTTTGGCTTTTCAGTACATGGAAGGATCATTACTTCTTTCACTAGAAAATGTATCAACTGCTCTTTGCCATTCTGCAGAAAGGTATTTTTTTTAGTTTAATTCCGTTCTTGTAACTCCATTATAGGTTTCTCATAATATTGCATTCATGCTTGGGGCTGCACATGAACTAGGCTTGGACATACATTAAACCCTAATATATCATGGACCAAGTTAACTCATGGGGCAGAAAAAGATCATCTCCTGTCGTCCAACTGCGCCAGTCTTCAATCGGATGGGTTGGGATGCATTGACATGTGTGTCAAGCATTCCAGCCCATCAGATGGACGACTGGCATGGCTGGGCGGCAAGAGGATCCAGGTCCCTCACTTGGCATAAGTTTTTTTTTTTTAGGCTCATTTTTTTCAGATAAGAACTTTGCAAAAATAAATTTGTTTCTAGGTCCCTCATTATTTTTAGGTTCATTTTTTTTAAGCATAAATTTTCGACTGGCCCATCCAATGTTTGTTTCATCACTTCTTTCACTAGAAAATGTATCAACTGCTCTTCGCCATTGTACAGAAAGGTATATCTTAGTTCAATTCTATTTTCTTGTAAAATAAGGTTTTTCGATGTTTGTTTTTTGTTTTAATATAAATGCATTGAAAAAGTAAGAAAATTTTACATGGATTTTTTTCTTTTTTTTGTAAAATATCATTTTCATGCAAATTTTACAGCGGAACAAACTAAGGCTGAAGGAAAATAAACATATTAAAATAAGATATTATCCAAAAAAATTTTTTTGCATAGCTTTTACCTGGAAAAGAAAAGAGCCTAAGTGAGTTAACTTGGTCCATTATATATAAGGGCTTAATGTAGGTCCAAGCCAAGTTCATGTGCAGCCCCAAGCAGGAATGCAGCACTATAAGAAACCATTATTGGGAAATTTTTCTTTTTCCATCATTTTACATGAAAACAAACAAAACCTTAAGATTTGGTATGATTGGAAAATAGAAATGTAATGAATTGAATTAATTAAAAATGATTTTTTTTTTGTAATTATGAAAAATTGGTATTTCCATTTTGGCAAAAAGACTTTATGAACAACTTACTAGGAAGGTCTTCTTCAGTGGCTCCACCTAATTGTGATCAAAAAAGTTGATAGGTCAACTCTAACTGTCATCGGATCGAGTAGGAAATAGGTTACACACTTGTCGAATTTCATACCCAAATTCAATCATATACCATTGATAGACAAGTATTTCTTTTGTTGTATTTTCAGCTGTCCATTTGTTTTCGATCTTTTTTTTTTCCCTTTTTTTTGAAGAATCCTTTTCCTTCCGGATTTTAAAGCTTTGTTTTGCAACATCAAAATCTCCTTTGGCCTGAAAATTGATATGTAAGGAGATCCTGGACCCTACTTCTGCCTATATTGTCCCACTTGTTCTGTCCATGTGGCAAAGTATTTCACCTTATAATATAACATACCCTTGTGACAATAATATTTCACTTGGTTTTGATGTATCAGATAGACACCACGTTTGATGTTTGGATTCTTCCATCAAGTAGGAACAAGCTTTCCATGCAATTGCCTGAAATTGGTGGTGATGACGATCCATCAGTAAGAGTCTCTCTCTCTCTCTCTCTCTCTCTCTCTCTAAAGGATGATTAATTAACACACCATTTCTTTTGCAGGTTATCTATGTGAAACCGGGATGTGAAGCAGACCTTGATTCACTGGTGCAGGATACAATTCGGCTTAACACATCAGTGAAGGCATGTTCAAAACTTGCTCCTTGGGTTCATGGTTCAAGTAATTAGTATTGGATCAGTCAATTAGTATTAGTTTTAGATCTGATCGATCCCTAATTCCTATCTGTTTTAATATTATTTTAACGAGGATCAGAAATGTGTCTATTTCCCGTTGGATCCGTACATCGATCTGATCTGGATCAGATCAGTTTTTAAACATGGTCAATACTATGTCCAATACCTGGATTTAGTACCATGCTTAGATTGGTTAGGGACGTACCAAGTCTGGGTTCGGTTTTGGGAAAGGCCAAATTCAACTCCACTTAAATAGCTAGGTAATTTCAAACCGGACCAGCCTTTGTTAGGTTAGGTTTGATGAGGAAGAGAAGGAAAATGATCATCTCTTGTTGCTCAGTTTTTTCAGCCGTGATCTAACGGCTGGAGTTCACCTGGCGTGTATACATTGGCTTGTATGTCAGATAAACTCTACTGAATCAAGGCTGAAGGAACTCTAATGATAAGACGATCCAAACCCCGGAAGAGAATGTCAAATTAAAGGCTCCACCCAACCCAAAGTTCTGATTTTTTTTTCATTCATTTTTTGGGTTGACACAGCAGTCCACAATTATGATCGACCTGGTTCTACCACTCTGGCATGCATCCCTGCTCTCTTAATCTTAAAGATAAGCAAATAATCAAGCATATTATGTTTTTTGGTATTTTCTTTTATTTTTGACATTTTTTTCATGTATGGGCCCGTTAGAGATGGGGTCAGGATCATCTGTAGCACTTTGGTGTAGCAAATTTGATCCTGACCATTAAGAGGGCATCAGGTGATGTGACAGATGCATTATCAATGTTCAGGATGCACTCTGTTATACCAGACTACTACAAATGATATTTTCTCCCTCTACTGTAATGTTTTTATCTGATTAAATTTGAGAGTCATTCTCATATTGTGTTGCTTTGTAGGAGACTTGCTCGGAAACATGCGAGAAATCCGAATCAAGATGGCTGTGTAAGTACTCTTATTTTGGAAATTTTATTTTGGGTTAATACACTAATGCACGCACATACATTTGGCTAAATATTAAAAAGAACCAACAAAAAGGGAGGGGGCCGATACGAATACGATACTTAATACCTTCATTTTTTTAGTATTTTTCATTTAATACTGGCCACATATCACTCTCATTGGTTCTATACCAATCCGATATATATCGATACCATTCCAAAGGTGATTTTCAAAGGTACGAATACCCCTTCCGCTACTGTGAACTACTAATGAACCATGTTCTGCACTCCCCATTAGTTAGATCCCCCACCCCGATAGTTCGGCTAAATACCAGTTGTTGTCGAACCCAATCCGATATCAATCTGGAGTGGTATGGTTTCAAGGCGTGCTGATACTGATTAAAAAATAAATTGGGGGTATTGAATCAGGATCGTTCATGGTTGAAATCAATACGAATTGATCGATCTAATACTGATTATTAAAACCATACAAAGATATAATCCGAGAAAAGCTAGTTATTGATGTAATTGTTTTTGCAGCTACTAGCAGTGGAGAAGATTCTTCAATTGATGGGAGGTGGTACAGACTACTCGAGCTTAAGAATGTAATATAAAATATGCACATCACTATAGTATTTAATTGTGGAATTACGTTCTTGATTATTTTAATCTTTCATGTTTTCATGATCTAATTTTTATTTTTTTTTTATTTTTGGTAAATAGAATTTATTGAGATGATGATCGGAGAAAAAGTTTCTAGTGTGGCACACCCATTGAGGTATCTCTTAACAGGCACCTTTGGAACCCAGGCAGCTCACTTCCTCCACTTTCTTCTATCGAATGCCCTTAAAATCAATTTTGGATATTTTTATTTAAGGTGTCTTTGGTATTTATTATAAAATTAATAATATATTATATTATGGCTTTTAATCGTTTAATATAATTTATGTTATTTATTTATATTAAAATAAATTAATATAATGTAAAATCTACAAATACATTGAAAAGTATTTGTGATTATTATGATAATCTATTATTATTTTTGTATGTACTAGTGGTACCAAACGGTTATTGTTATGACTTATAATTTATTTTCATAAATGATTTCTCACCGTCCCATCATTTCTCCTCAAAGAGGCAAAATAGTTGTATCTTTCTTTCCATTACGAATGACAGGCTTCGCATGCTCCTCCTCGTGTCCATTAGTGTTCTTATCCAGAGCGAAGAGAAGCAAAAAAAGCATTGCCAAAGCATCATAACTACATTTCTATTTTTTTTTTTCGGAAAAGTAAAGCAAATTTCTATTTTTTTTTTTGTTTTTTTTTGTTTTGGATAATTTAAGCAGGCTTCCATTGCTATGCAACAATAGAGCAAGATAGATTTTGCACCCATATGTTTGAATTTGAGGGTCGGTAGATTGGAAAAGATCCTCTATAGTGAGGCACCTTTGTAATAAGGATCCCATCTACTAAAAGTAGATTGGTATATATCTTAATCCACAAATGCATCGAAATATACGAAGATCCACTTTGAATGGGTGAGATCCTCACTACTCCACACTACAAGAGTGACCTGATTCCAATGTATAACCATTTTATAAATTTGTGAAATTTTAGGCGGACTTTTGAGCTACTCTCTATTTATTTCCTGCTTAAACTAGGCATGATGGTTTTGGTGTCCTTTATCATATGAATCCACCCACATCAATTACATATCAGATTCCCCCCCTCCCACCAAAGAGATTAACAACATGGACCTGAGATGTTATAAGAGGGCCTTCGAATCTTATTCAAAGAATGTTTCAGCCTGCATTGAACTATTTGAGCTTCTACATCAAAATTGGAGAAAACAGTAAGCTTGGACAGCAAGCATTTTGAACCAGAAGCCATGATAATAACTTGCTGTATTTACCTGGAAACACAAGCAGGAAGGAGAAGATGAAGGGGGGAAAGAAAGATAAAAGAAGAGCATCAAAACAACTATTAGTTGCATTTAGGGCAAAGGTAAAATCATCATTTAACTTCCAATTCTAATACCATCAGTTTCATGGGAGGTTATAGTGTTGCCTAATCCCCCATTACACAACCTGCTAATCTCTCTCTCTCTCTCTCTCTCTCATGGATATAGGGCTTTCCAATTAATATGACCATTGGAGTCCCTGAAAACAAAACCCAACTCATCAATAGGCGATGAAAGTATCAAGCTTGCATCAGAATTGATTTTCAAATAGTCCTCAGGAGGTGGAGACCAGGAAGGAGCAGGAAGAACCGAAACAGAACTGGCTGGGATCATATAAGAAGTACACATTGTAGATGCAAACTCACGGTAGGCAATAGGGATTCAAATCGTCTCCTTGTACTTCAGGGAGGAGGGAGACGCCCTTGTCGGATGGCCGACAAGTGACTCTCGGAAAAATCTTAGCCCCACGTTCGAACAGACACCCAGCCGATAAACTGAGCCGACAGGGGATGTCGGCTCGAAAGTGGGGCTTGGATTTTCCCTAGATTCACGTGTCCGACCATCCGACAGGGGTGTCTCCCTCCTCCCTGAAGTACAAGCAGGAGACGATTCGGATCCAAACAACAGTGGCTTGGTGAATAACATTCATAGCGATCCACAATTTCCAACTGAAAATAGAATCATTTGAGCAAACCAAATATCCCAGCAAATGAAAATGGCAAAACTAAAGGATTCAGCCAATGAAGGGAAGATGACATATAAATAGCCAATGAATGAGACAAATGTTATATGGTGTATGTATAACTGGAGGGAACTTGTCTGCTGCACTTAAAAGTGCTACTGCAAATGTTGCATCCAGCGGATAGATGCCACGTGGATATAAATGCATCCGACGGTTTAATGAAAAAATCGGAACTTTTATGAAATAGGTTACAAAGTATTGTACAACTGAAACAAGAACGCCCTAATCCCTGTTCTTCGACCGACCGTTTCTCTCCCAAATCAGAAATTCTTCACATCTCCTCTGCTTCTTTTGCTGAAATAACTGAGAAGAAAGCAACAGCTAACCTCAGATTTTGATGACTGAAGCTCAGGTAACTTGCAATCTCTCTCTAGATCTATTTCTTTGTTAATCCATCGATCCGTCTTCATCTGCTTTGAATCTTTTCAATCTATAAGTCTATCAAGGAGATCAGAAAGAACCATAAAAAAAAAAAAAAAAACCAAAAAGGAAAACAAAATCTATCCGTTAGAAGAAAACCTAAGAAATCCATGTTTTGGTAGGTGAGAAAACGTTGAAGCAGACGAAGAAAAAGATGAAAGGGAAAGTTTAGAACGACGGAGACATACAAAATTTACAAAATTTCATCGTAACAAGAGGGATGGTAAAGGAAATAATCTTTTCGAGCATTCACTAGTTTCCCTTCGGCCACCTACCAGACTTACTTAATATGGTCTGTTCTTTCCAGTGGCAAGATAGATAAAGAGAGAAAGTTCCTCCCATCAAATTTGTATTACTAGATTGATATGAAAACACCCGACTGAACAATTAGTATTTTTACAGACAATTGGTGAGGAAACGATAAGATAAGGTAGAGAAAACTTGCAGAAAGAGAGCCTTAGTCCTTCGAATTCCGAAGAAAAAGGATTTGAAAGAGAAACAGTCGGTCCGAAGAACAGGGATTTGGGCTTTCAGCTAATGAGTATCGAGGTTACGATACTTTTTTACCTATTTCCTAAAGGTGCGATTTTTTCATTTAGACCGTTGGATGCATTGATTTCCACGTGGCATCTATCAACTGGATGCAGCATGTGCAGTAGCACTTTTAAGTGCAGCAGATGAGCTCCCTCCGTGTAACTAACTAGCCCTCAGTGTTAAAAGAAGAAGAAGGTACATACTTTTTCATGCATCTACTTGGTGGTGGATGATGCACATGTGTTTAGGCAAGTGAAGAGTGAGATATTTTCAACAGTAAGAAAATTTTGATCGGATTTTTTTTTTTACTTTAAAAAATCCAAGATTTGATGGATTTATGGCAGGCCTCTTGGTTCTCCAAGGGGCAAATTGTGGCATTTTGTTTTTCTTATTTGTATCATTTGAGAGGATCACAACAACCGAATGTTTAGATGATGGCTTGTGACATTAGAGGCTTTTACAGGCATCTCTATTGACTACTTCCTGAGGCATTGGTTAGAGCCTTAGAGGTGACTTCTTCAGTGATGTGCCCTGTAACCAATATGCTTGGATTCCTCTCCCTCCCCATTCTCTCTCTCTCTCTCTCTCTCTCTCTCTCTCTCTCTCTTTACAGTTCAAGTACCACAGTCCTCTTTCTTTCATCATAATTTTAAAAATAAATTGACATTGTAGTGATCAACATTGAAGCAATTAGCAAGAGACCCGTAAACAGTAAAATCCTTAAGAACCCTTCACAATTGGCTTAATAGAAGCAAACACAGTGCCATACACAATATACACAAGGAAATTCACTAAACAATAAAACACTTTTGAGAATGAAATCATAGACATCAAAGAGTAAGGGTATACATTAAGAAGAGTTCCAATAGCAACTAAATCCTTCTGAGAAATTCTCTCCAACCATAGACATCAAAGAGAATGAAACCCTTTCCTTGTTCATCAAGAGCAGCTACCCTTGTGGCGTCCAAAACAAACCCAAATCCTCTCAAACAATGTAAATGACACTGATTAATCAACAAGTAAACAAATGACTTTAAAATGTGATGGAGATATTGAGGAAATTCATCAAATGAGATCAAATGAATGATCATCATCTTAACATGAATACTTATAAACCAAGAAGTACACAATATATGAGGCATACTACATAGGAGGCATCAATCCGATAATTTTGAAAAATACATTCTTGAGATAGAACTATTTCTTAAGTGAAATAAAACTTATGAACTGAAAGCGCAATACTATATCTGCCACTATTTCCTTCATCTGCTTGAGAATGTTGCCCCACCGATGTTGAGGCTTGGGAGGAGAACATAGACTGTGAATAATCGAACAGTGACACACTTGGAGCCAGGGCATCAATGCGAAAATTTTGAAGTTGGGTATTCAACTCAGTAGCAGCCTTATTAACCAGTGCATACCCCTCTGCTGAATTACAAGTTTGATATGTTAATACCAACAGTTCAAGGCAAAGAAGCTTGTAACGTTCTATGCAATCCAAACGAAGGTTTTTTTTTTGTTTCCTTGACTGTCTTCCCCTATAATGTTCCTTGTTGTCCTCGTCCATCTCCTCAAAATATAAGCCTCAGGTATTAATCTAATACCTTCCACCATTTCTAGAACTTTTAGTGCATGACAACATAGAATGTCAAACGTCTCATATTTCCTACAACTACATTCAATAATAGGCTCAGATGGTTTAGACAATACTTTAAAACTCCTATTTCATCACAAATAGCAACTACAAACTCATGGAAATCACTACTTTCATTCCTAGATTTTATGTAGCATGCACAAACCATTGCATACTTTCTTCAAATATCTTAGGAATGTAAATTTTTCCCGCTTGTTTCTTGAGAGGGGATTTGGGAAAGATATTTTTAAGCTTTTTTATCTAGCATCAAACTCAACAATCAACTCCTCATCACGTTTATCATTAACCACTCTCTCAAAGTGCTTAAAAAACTATACCACATCCAAGCTGGATCTCAAGTAGTCTTTCAAGTCCCTATTAAAACTTTCAGTGAGTTGTATACTCCTCATACCTATCGTGAAAGTGTTCTTCATGTAACAGTTAGCCAATTTCTCTTTCAATCCATAAATATGATATAACGATGGATCTTCTATAACTGGATACTCAGCTATCAATTTCTCTCATGCCATTTCAAAATCAGACTCCTCCTCATAATGAAATATACAAGCTTTGAATTCTCCTAGAAAACTAGATTTATCATTCATCAAGTTTCCTAGGTGCTTAATGCCACTCTGCATAATTTGCCAAGAACACAATCCATGCCATGTCAATGGAAACACCTCGAATATTGTCTTTCCCATTGCAACATCTTGATCAGTAAACATGGTGATTGACTTCTTCTGATCAGGAATGTCTTAAAAAAGTCATTTGAATGATTCAACTGTCTCATCATATAACAATGCAATGCCAAAAATAACAATTTCTCAATGATGATTAAATCCTGCATACCGAATGGCATACACTCTTTGTTGGTGCAAAATGTAGTATCAAATATGACTACATCACCAAATAGTGCATAGTCTAGTCTTATCATATGATCTACCCAAAAAATGTTGGTTATCTATTCGTCAGTGTTCAACTGCTGGTTATCTGTTCGTCAGTTTCTAACTGCATTGGGTAAATGAATGCAGGGTTGGAACAAGTTTGTTTCTTAAAGTATTTCAATAGACTTCCGGCTTCATCATAAGCAAAACCACGCAGACGCTTAGTTCGGTGATAATTCTTAAGATCTTTATGGATGTACCCATGGTTTTGTCTCCCACCAACCTATCTACCAATGTAGTCAAATGTGGCATTAGGTCTAATTCCAGAATCATTTGCCAAATCAATCTCTAAGGCATGTACACCTGACATCTTCCGTTTTGACTACATATAATGCAATGTACTTGACCAATACATGGAGAAAATGATTATGGTCTTCAATAAAATCATAATATCAGTATTGTCCATTATCCATAATCACAATTCCCATTATTATAGGACAATCAGTTCTTGTCTCTGCTCGAGGTTTATTTGTCTCTATATCCCGTTTGTCTTTTTTCCTCAAACCATATTTACTACATACAAATCTCCTCGAAGTTAAAACTGTCTTTGTCTTATCTTTTGCCTTTTTCCAACGTGCATATTCTCTCTTAATACTAAAACTCATCATTCCCTCATAGTTATTATAGAAATCATATGCCTTTATTCCAATACGAGGTGTATCCTCAACATCTATACCAATGTCTTGATCTCCCATTAATTATACTCTCTCTTCTGTGCACGGTTTATACTCTCAAACAGTAGACACTGGCAGTGAGGAAACAACCCACCATATTGAATATGAGAATATAAAAAAAAAACATATTGAAAGAAACATGCAAGTCCTATATATATTCAACAGTTTGTGCTAGCTAGCATTACATATAGGAGTAAAATTTCTTCCAAAAAGCCGAATCCAAACAAATCTTCTTATCATTTTTTATATATACGTGTAGGATGGAAATTTTCATCTTCCCCAAAAGTAACATTATCAAGCTACTTCGGTTCACTCACATGAAAAACGTAAAGAGAGAAATGCACTGAACAAAGGGGGGAGGATCACAGACTACAAAACCATTACTCTAATTCAAATTTATTTAAAAACATCAAGATGTAAGTTTCAATGCTTAAACAACATTATTCACCCAGTAGAGAAAATTCCGCACAACATGTAGTGCAAAGAAATTGGACTGATAGGCATATTCAGGCTGTAACTCTCCCAATTAATGTGACAAGAGCCAAGCATTACATGTCAGGGTGGGGGGAGCGGAAACAAGAAGAAATACGAAGAACAAAATTTATCGTAATTCAGCACCCTAGCGAGTCAGCACTCTAGCGAGGGATGCCTACCTTCACACCAAAGAAAGAAAGACTTCCTTTATTCACAAGAACAATCTACAAAATTCTCCACTTGACAGAGTGTTCTCCTCTGTCAGTTTTACCTAGGGTTTTCCCATAGAGACAATATATAAAGACCTTAGAAACCCTTAATCCCCATACAATTACAAATTTACCCTGTACATGTAATAAACCCAAAACTTAATACAAGTACTACTCTAATAACTATGTGAACCCCACAGAATACAAGACACCAACCTAATGAATCTCCACTTGACTTGAATTCTGGTGTGGAGGTAGGCATCCCACACTAGGATGCTAAACCACGCAAAATTTTGTTCTTCATGTTTCTTCTTGTTTGCGCTCCCCCAACCCTAACATTATAATCAGCAGAATTCATATGAAAGAAGAAAAAAAAGTAAAGGGAAAATGCATCTCATGATTCCTAAAATACACCCTTAGACAATTAACTACGTACATATGACCAAAACAAAGTTCTGAAGAAAAATTCACTCAAGAAAAAAAAAGGAATTAGAAGTTAGAACCCTAAATTTCAATTGGAGTTGATAAATCTATGAATAGACTAACGCCATCTAGAAAAAAACATGAACAACATTACCAAGTATAAGCACCAGGCACCCATTTTTTTTTTAAGAAGGGGAACAAACAGGAGAAAAGTTCAAACATTAATGTCACAGTTAAACGGTCTTTGAATTGAACATTTAATTTCCAAATTTAAGAACAAAATCACCAATTCCAAAAGAGAAAATCAGCAGCACAAATAGTTCTTATAAAAAGAAAAGGAGGGAACAACAAGCTTCAGCTAGAGCTCCTGAATTTCCAACCAAATCCTTGAAAAAAGACAGATGGAGTAAGACTTTTTTTTGGTAAATATTGACGGGTGAGAATTGAAGACAATAAAAATCATGCAATGGGTTTCCACTTGAGTTACAAAAGAAGGTTTCATCTTTCACGTATCTTATCAATGGGCAGTGGTGACTTTAATATCTCACGTCTCGATGTATACGTGAGGGTTCAATTTTGATATCCAATTTTGCTTTGTATTTTTAGGAAAGCTTGGTTATTTCGACGTAAAATTTTACATGTAATATTTTATATGTAAAAAATAATTTCAAAATTTGTTTCCAGTAAATAAACAAAAAATAAAGTTCTATTTTCATCTCTTCTAAAATCATTATATTTTATCTCTTGAAAAAAAACATAGAAATTTTTTTTTACATACAAAATGTTACACCTAAAATTTTACATTAAAATAAACATAATAGTAAAAATCGTGAAAAGACTGAAGTTGAAGAAGATGGAATTTAGTGTACATCTGCAAGAAGAAAAAGGGTGGAAATGGTGTTTCAGCAAGGATTTGCGGGAGAAGAGGCAGAAATGGGGTTGAAATTTTTTGCCCTTAGATCTTGAATAGTCCACGCGTCCCTCTGGAGACAGCGGCTGTCCTTCCAATAAAATATTTAAAAACAAAGCAAAAAATGACAATTTAACAAATGCGGTGAACGTGGATCGAACACGTGACCTTCAGATCTTCAGTCTGACGCTCTCCCAACTGAGCTATCCCCGCGACGTTAAAATAATGAACAATTATTATATATAATAAAAAATCTCTTTCATATAAAAACCCTCCCTCTCAGTCACGGCGCCTCACCTCACGGCCTCACCGGCTACTCTGTCTCTCTGTCTCTCTCTCTCTCTCTCTCTCTCTCTCTCTCTCTCTCTCAGTTCTCAGATCTCCTCTGTTAGGGTCCCTCACGGCATTGTCTTCACTCTTCTGATCTTCTCGCACCCTCACTCTCTATTTCTTCTTGATTTCTTCCTATCCCTCACGGCCTCACTCACAATCAGGGAACATATCGCGGCTGCGGCAATCGGCATCACCACGGAGATTCTCGCAAAGGTAAGTGCCGTCGATGGACCACACTCTCTTGGATATTCTCTCATAATCTCTCTCTTAGGAGTAGGCTTTCCGCCATTGATTTTCAACTCTGTCTATTTTTGCTTCCTGTATGTAAGGAACTATTTCTACATTCTGAGTTTCTGTCCATAAGAATGTATTTGACTATTTTTAATGAATCTTCCTTTTTTTTTTGTGTACATTTTACTTTCCCTCTTACAACCTGAAAATCTAACGATATAGCTTGAAGTGTTTGAGTGCATTGCACGACTTGAAGTTAGGTTTATCGCTCATTTAACTATTAACCTTAAAGAGGAAGCAGAACTGAGGTATGATCAAGAGTTGAGTGTTGTGACTTCTTTCTTATCAATATTCCTGCATTTTATTTGACCTCTTCATTTGATGTTTATTTTTATTAATTTTTTAATCTTATTAAACATAATTCCAACTTTGCGTATGAGGTCTGTCAATGATTGAATCTAATTCTAAAATTTGATTTTGACTTGTATCTCTGTTTGGTGTTGGATTCTTTACATTTCTTGGGGGCAGGAGTTATTATTTTCCAATAGTTGGTTATCATGGACAAACTATTAGAGTTTGGGAGGGTAGCATTGTTCTGTGTTAGAGTACTTTCAGGATATGAAGAAAGAAGGATTTTTTTTTATTTTTTTTTTGTAAAAATATTAAGAAAGAAGGATCAGATATTACAGACTGCATTACGATTAGGGTAAAAGTGCATAAAAAGATTTTATTCTATATAAAGAGTGCCTCCAAAAGCGAAAGGTAGAGAAGCATTCTTCTTCCTCCTCTTTTGCGTACAAGGAGAAGCAAAAACCAAGGCCTCTGTATATTCTTCACCCTTTTCTTTTTCAGCTGATATTTCTATGATATTGAGGTCTGAAATTCTTTGTTAGATCTTTAATTTTAGGGCTTTTTTGTTCGGCTGAATGCGTAGACGGCTGGTTTCTCTGTTTCTTCTGTTTTCTTCTTGTTTTGCTTGATTAAGTGTGGGAAAGTTTCTAGTTTACTGTTTAAGGATTTGGCTGGAGGTTTTTGTGTGATTTTGGTGTATTGGGAATGTCCTTGGAGCTTTCTTGAAGAGTGATTTTCATCATAATGGCTTTTCATATCTGTTTGTCTATTTTCTTGTTGATTCACCATAAAAAAATATGTAGGAATGTTTTTAGCTTAAGGTTTGAGATCTTGGTTTGCAGGTTTAGTTTGATTGACGTAGTAGTTTTGTATTGGGAGCTTTCTTGGAACTCTAATGAAGAGAGATTCTCGTCCAAAAGCTTTGATGGCTTTGTTTATCTGTTTTGTCTGTTTTCCTCTTGCTTTGCCCGAGTTAGTGTCGGAAAGGTTTTTGGTTAAATGGTTGAGTTCTGATTAGATAGATTATCTTGTAGGATATTGCCTTGTTGCAATTTGTAATCTCCCTGGAGGTTTGATGATGGGAGATTCTTGTCGGAAAGCTTTCATGGTTTCGACTGTTTTCTTCTTGCTTTTCCTGAGGGTTTTCATTGTAAGGTTTGATGTTTTTCTTAGATGCTGTAGTATTGGGGGGGATTGGGATTGGGGTTGGGATTGTGTTGTGTTGTGTTAGTAATATTCCTAAAGCTTTCATGATGAGAGATTTTCTGAAATTTCCTAGCCGACATATTTTTATGGTCATCAATGAACTTGGCTTTTGTAGCTTGTATGGTGGTCTGGTAGTTTGAAAAACTCTCTATGGTCTATCTTGGTGTGGAGGGATTTTTATTAGTTTATGGTGTCGTAACAAACTGATTTATTCTTAAGCTTGAGCTTGTGTTCAAAGTGTGGACTATAATATCATGTTAAGGAGATTTTCTTGAGTGTTTGTGGCTCTAAGTTGTGCTTTTTTGTTTTTTTTGGTAAAATGTGCTAATGTTTTTTTTTTCTTGGGTAAATTACTCATACCACCCCTGGAATCGATTCTTATTATGCATGAACCTAAAAGTTGATGATAATTATTCATACTACCCCTAAATTTCAACCTTGTTACACTGAGACCCACAAATGCTGATGTCAGCATGATGAAGCATTTTTAATATCCAAAATACCCTTATGGGTATTGTAAAAAGACAAAATTAGTCTTTGAGCTTTAAAACCCCTAACTCTTCTCTTTCTTGTTCATTTTCCCCAAATGATGTCTCAAGCTACCTCCAGACATCGTTCCTATCTTCTTCTCCGGCTACAGCTACGGCGACGGTGACGACGACGACAAATTTTATATCTGCTCCTATTGGAGGAGCAGATATAAAATTTTCCAATTATATATTGTAATGCGGTATTTAGGATTTCTCCAACATACAATATGATTATGGTATTATTAAGAGCAGAATAAAAATAACAGATGACCAAGCACAGGGGTTTTGAGGATGACAAATGCTCACCTCCCTGGGCTTCACTGGAGAGGGATTTCTGATTGAGTCGATGGATATTTTCATCTGGGAAATGAGGAAACCAAAGAAATTGAAGTGGAATCTTCTCCACAAGCTCAACAGAAATCAGAAGTGAATAGGAACGATGACGGAGCTGAAGAAATGCACGCCATCTTATTCAATTATCGAATTCTTCTTTTTTTAGCGGTTTTTTTTCATTCGGTAATCGGCAATGACAACAAGTTCAGCTCTGTTTTCAGCGAGAACTGAGAAGGACGAAAATTCCTAAATTTTGAGGAAGAATAGAGATGCATACCTCTGTCATGTGAATAATGCAATTTTAATGAAAATCTGGGTTCCTCTTCAACTTGTGTGCCGTGCTGACCGCTCTCCATCACAGAGCCGAAATCTATGGACGGTCGTACTTGACAAAGGGGAAAAAAGTATGACAACATTTTAGTAAAACTACACCCATCTAATAAGTGAGAAATCAGTCTTTATAGTTTCTAGAACTGCAAGGCAGATCTGAGAAAGATGTCATCTCCTATAATGCTGTTTCAGGAGTCCATGCGAAGCTCGGGGAAGATATGTCTTGTGCACAGATCTGCCTTGCGGTTCTAGAAACACACCGCTCAACCTCCATGAGATTCCACATCCCGTTTCAATACCCCTGCCGTCGAATGAAAGAGGAGAAGAAGAAGTAGATTTCAACGATTATGATTCTGGAGACGACAATCGGAGGAGCTTAGCAGTGGTCTCGTGCCGGCAAGAACCGCTAGAAGATGATGAAGAAGGAGAAGAGGAACGGAGGAGCTCTGTAATTATATTATGAAGAGGATCAGAGGACAAGCACTCCGACGGTAACCGATGAACTGAGCAAAATTGTAGGACTGATTTCTATAGAGTGTTTCAGGGGTATTTATGTAACTATATCTATCTCTGTGTTGAAAAAAATGACTTTTGGGTTTTTTTGTTGGTAAATGGACTTAAGGGCATAACGGTCCACAAAGGTTTAGGGGGTAGTATGAGTAATTATCGTCAATTTTTAGGTTCATGCGTAGTAAGATTGGATTCCAGGGGTGGTATGAGTAATTTATCCTTTTTTCTTTTTAATTAATTACATATTACTTTTTCCATATTCTTGCATGGATCTGATCATTCTTCCTCATAGAATATGTTGAAATGATTCTGCCACAGCACCACAAATGATTCTACCATTCTAGGATTTAGGGGTGATAAAATCAGAAGCAAATCTGGTTTATTTGGCCTTTTAGTTGGCAGTAAACAAATCATTTTGAAACTGTATTTGC